>NCQV01070827.1:9715-22487 GCA_002740545.1 Lophocereus schottii
GGTGATTGCAGATTCGGGGGGCCCATAGATAGCTGGGTCTAATTGGCTCATAATTGGAAATTCCTACATAAAAATCCAGGATGAAAAAGTTCCGGTAACTCCTTCAGGCAGAGGCAGATGCTAAGTTGAAACTCATTTCAAATATATACCTTTAGAAGTTCGATATTCACAGGGTTGACTCCCGCTAAAGCCTGTCGTGCAAATTCATTATCACGCAACCAGGAAAATCTATCCCCTGCAACAAAAACATATATGAGAGACAGAGCTCAACACAGCGACTTCACATACAGTTGCGGAATGGAAATTCTATTCGGGTTGCTTCAGTCAGGTTCAGGTCAACGCAAGTTTTGGGTCAAAATTGGGTTCCCTCATTTCAGGTTTTTGGTCCATGTCCCATTTCAGGCTGGTCAGGTCAACTATCAGGTATTGGTCAGTTCCAATTTTGTATTGAAGACAGAGTAGGGAAGAATAGAGAGTACACAACATACTTTTGATAATAGCAGGAGTATCATACTTCAGCAACCTGTCACCAATACTGAGAACTCGTTTAACAAATTTGCCCAGAAATGGATTTGTAGCCTTTTCGGATTGTTGATCATCTTTTAGGAGAAAACCATCAAGATATAGCTTGTCTATATCGGAAAAGCAACCAAAGGGAATATCTGAACTGGCCAAAGTAGCAGCAATTTGAGGTAACAAATTGTGTAAAACAGCTTTCAGCCTTCCAGCAGAAAATGTTGCCATCTTGATATCCTCAAAAGCTTCATCCCGGGGAACATACACTGGATGAGGCTTCTCCACTCTACTCTCACATTCAGGAGCTGCTCAAGTTCCCATCACATAAACATTATTAGAAAGCATACTCCAGTGAAACGCAAAGCAGGGAGAAAAAGAAGCATACCAGATTTCATAGGTGGTCTTCCAGTACGACAACGCCTTGGATAAGGGCGTTCAGAACCAGCAAGAACTGGCCTAGCAAGCTCATCAGTTTTATCGGGATTACCCAAATCGTTATAAGGAGCATAATCATAAATCCTCTCATGTGGCTTTCTTTCTCCCTTTCCATTACCCCGAAGACTAAGCAAATCCTCTCTCCGCAGATCTTTGATGCCAGGTGGTGTTTGAGATGGTAAGTTTGCCTTAGAAAAACCAAACAACAGTAAACAACATACCATTGCTTTAGAAACATCATCTAACAACAATAATATACCAATAATATAGACAGTTGAGACTTCATTAGACAACACCCACATAATTTCTGAAGATAATTCTGCTTTCAGGATTGGCATTGCGAGAATGAATCCATGTACTCGCAGGGAAGAAGATGGGCCCTCCCTTGAACCCATGTAAAACAACCTCTACCAGGTAGAATTCCTTGCTGTGACAATTGGTAATAAGAATAGCACCAGGATTTCCAAAGTCAGAGGGGACAGTGAACTCAGTAGCATATTCAACAATATGTGAATGTTCTGATGACCTGGGTGACCAGCCCCTCCCATAAGCCTCTGCAATTTTTCCTGAATTGGTATCTACAATCCATAGAGCTTCTTTAGTCAAAATCTGATGAGCTAAAATAACCCAAAAAGAAAACATGGTAAGTATTTTGGAGAAGGAATTGATCCTTTTTGCCCCTTTGAACCCTTACAGTGAAAAGAACACAGAAATCATCCAATTGAAGCAACATCAACAATATGTAACATCAAACACTTTCACTGCTCTCTTCATTTACAGGTACAAGCTGATAACATAAATATCAATTGTTAACAGTAAAGATCCTAAACAAGTAAAATTATATTCTTGCTGCTAGGTTCCAACATTAATCACTAGCTTTTGGGGATAGAAAGTCAAAGAACTCTTATCTCAAAGTCACTTCAAGACTTCAAAGCTACTCAAAAATCAACTGTAACCCTCAAATTAGCCAGCTATGTTTACTAGTAGCTTTTTCCGCACAACATAGGAACCAAGAACACACTGATGAAATAAATTAAAATACATTTTGCACGTACATAAATTACAGATTAGAAAGTAGGTCATGTAATCACAAACTTAGCAGTAACATATTAGCCATCTTTTGGGGAGGGAGGGTGCTTACAAAATCTCACTTTCAAATAATCAAACACTTTCACAAAGGAAGACAGCTTTAACAACACGGCTGACACAATCACACAAACCAACCTTTACCAATATAAATCAATGAACATTAAAGAAATGAAAAGGGGTTTGCTCCAAAATCATCACTTCAGCTTTTCCAAGGGAAATTTGCAAATGCTCACTTCCAAGAACTTTGAAGACAAGAACGAAACCCAAACACCACTAATGAAGTTAATTAGTAAGAGTATAAAGAGAGAAAAAGAGAAGGAAGCACAGACCAGGGTCAATCTGCTCACTAACAAGCTGGAGTAAGATCCCCTGACCAATACTATTAACAAAAGAAAACCACTGATCTTCAACTTTATCGATCAACCCCTCTTTAATCTTCCTCCTAATTGTCAAAACTGCCCTCACTTGAACCCTACCATCAGGAGAAGAACTCATCCAAGACCCATTCCCATTTTTGCCCTCCCTCACTGAGGGTGCTGATGCAGTGGTCTCCACTGATCTGTCACCACTGCTGATCGCTGCCTTAACCCTCAACCTATTTCCAAAATGGGCCAACCCGTCTCCAAAACGGGCACTTGTGGCGGCGCCGGAGATCCCAACTCCGGCAAGCCTCCGACGAGGTGATGGGTAGTCAAGATTTGACTTGGTAGATGGGGCTGCCAGCATGTTTGCAAGAGGGGGCAAAGAAGAGGGAGAAAATGGGCATGAACAGAGGACGAGTATGCAACTGGGGCATTCATAAATAAGACAGAGCAAAGACTTAGAGCTCTTTGGAGCTTCAATTGGTGCAGTCCAGAATAAAATCGTAGAAACCACAGTGGCAAAGAATTTTTAAATTGGACATGGATTAAAAAATCTGGGCAACAAGGACCACTAGCTACATGGGCAAAGTCAACAAATGAGACAGGAAGATTTATGTAAAAAATATATCCACGTAGACAATAAGAGTATGACGTGCTTCTGGAAGCACATGAAAAAGTGTCGTGTATTACAATCTCATAGAGGTTTTTTAGTCCTGACAGCCTTTTTAAATAAAGAAAAAAGAAAAAGAAAAGAAAGGATTACGATCCAACGATAGATCCCAATAATAAAGCTCATCAGATTATAGGATCAAATACAAGATTCTTGAACTTTTTTGCCCCCTTTTCAAAGGCACAAAATCATAAAAGCAAACCAAATTCTTATTCTAAATCACAAGACCGATTAGGATTAAGTGTTAAATTCCCAATCAAATACGCGAAACCCAAAAAAAAAAACCAAATTTGAGTTGTTACTTTATAATGAGTCGAGACAAAAAATTTTAATAAATAAGTTAATCAATAAGAAATATTTTTATATATCCAAGCTTTGAGAAGATAATGAAATAATTTTGAGACATATGATATACTATAAATGTCCCTGCTTTGCAGGTTAACATACTCAATTTGGAATTTAAAACTTTAAGTATTTTGCATATTGACCCTTAAATGCTACTCCTAGACTAATTTGACGCTAAAACCAATTATACCATCTATCAATTAATTAAATCATTAAAATGCTCAACAAAATAATTAATCATTCTTAAGCCTCAAAAAATCATCATCCTCAATGTTTATGCTTAATTAGTCATCCATGACTTGGTCTATATTGCACTACCACGGGGATGGCGGTGTGAAAATTCGGGAGTGTGCTAGATTAACACTACAATATATATGATAATTTTGTCTCTATAATTACAACATAATGTTATTTAAAGACTTAATTTTGTAGGCATTGATCATTTATAATATGGCTGATTGAAGTTTTGTGATTTAAAACTATTTCAATATATACTGGTTTAAATCTATAAATTTAAGACTGACATACATGGATAATGTTGGAATGATAAGTTATGTTAGTATGTCATGTGGCACGCACGGGCAAATAACTAAGACATCTTTTAGGGAACGTAATTATGAGTTAAGGGGAGATTAAGATGAAATTAGTATTAAACGATGCGGCAACGTGCATCGCATGGCGCAACAGTAATCAAATGCTATTATAAATTGACTTCTCGATTGTCCCTTCCGCCGCCCCCTTTTTTTCCCCTTAAGAAAAGGTTAATGATTTGGAAAGCTCTATTTTAATTAAGAGAAGAAGATAAGTTCATAAAGGAACTTAAATTAAAGGATATTAGTCTAATTAATTCAGATTTAGTATATCTTAAATAGGTTTAGGTCCGAGTGGTACTGGGTCGAATTTGGGTCTTGTTAAAAATTGATACTCAGGTCTGACTTGAGATTTATTTAAGACTTATTTATATTTTTAAAATTATTTTTTAAGTATGAAATGGACTAAATTCTAAGTTTAAGTGATTAAAATTTTATGACTTCTAATATCTTTTGCTGTGTCACTTCCTCACATTTACAGTTATTATTGCTCTCTCTCCACTCTCCTCAATTGCTCTCCCTCTCCTGCTCACATCTCTCACTCTCTTAAACCTAATCCAAATCGTTCGTTTTGAAAGAGCATTGTTTTTATATCAAATGTCATATTTTTTAAATTTCAATTTTTTGTAATTAGAATGTGGGAATTTATATTGGTTTGTGGGGGGAAATAATCCATTGCAACAATTCTTTAATTTGAAAAATAGTTGGGACTCTTGAAGGACTCGTGGACCTGACAGACCCTGTGAGTCTGAGTTTGATATCCCATCTCTCCAAATCTAACTGCTCTAGAGCAGATCCGGGTCAAAGTCCAAAAAACTAAATAAGTATGAGTGCAGGTGGACCCGATCAAGATTGGACTAATTGTCATCTCTAAATATACCTCTCCTTGTTAGAAGCCAACACTTACGTAATAAAAAGGAGTAACATGGTAGTATATTTTAAACGAGGCATTTTTTTAAAGAAGCGACTATAAAAATAAAGAACGAAAATTTAAATTTTTACAAATTTGTTATATATCAGGCGGAACTATAGACCTGATATTGTTATATAAATTGTGTCTAAAAAATTAGGGGATTAAGGGCCTTTTCTTTTCGTGAGTAAATTCTCAAAGACCAATCTCAACCCACTTCAACCTACTTCAACCCATGTCAACCTACTTCAACCAACTTCCACTATTTTAACCAAGTTCAACTTATCACATAAAAAAATTTAACCTACTTCAATCTAAGTCAACCCACCTCAACCTACTTCAACTCATTTCACCCATTTACCTACCCTAATTTACCCACGAAAAGAACAAGCCCTAAATATAAGATATGTTCGATAAGTGATAAATAAAATGAAAATTGAAATTTTTAATTAGAAGTTATTGAAAGTGGATAAGACAAAAGGTAATTTTTTTGGTATTATAAATATTGCGTAGTTGATCTATTTAAAAATTAGCATTGTAAGTTTAAACTCTCCTACTACCATGTTTATATACTCATGTTCAACAACGATATTAAGTGACATCAGAAAATATACATGTGGTAAAGAAAAAGCCTATGTATTGAAGTTTGACTAATCCCACATATTAGTACTAGATTAAGCTCGTGATCACAATTAAAATAAAAGCAATATATTTTCGAAAGTGATTAACATTGAAACATAAAAAGATTTGATTTAACCTTGAAGGTCTGCGTTGACTATAATGTTGAAAGATATTGCAAAAAAGCCAACAAAATCTAAAATTCAACTTATAGTACAGCCCCACATTATCCTCTTTAAAAATATCCGCATTTATCACGCTGCGACAAGGACGCCGGCCGTCCCTACCGATGACATGATGTTTGGCCTTCACTATTAATTTAAAGTGGGAACTCCAGAAAGCGCCGATTTGTGTGGATGCATTATATATAAATTGTTGGTATCATATCCTATTTTCGTGTCTAATTTTTTTCTGGCCATGTTCAAGAGAAGCAAATAAAAAAATGATAAGATAATTCGCTCAATGCTTCACCACATTCACTGCTACAACAATAACAATAAATTCTCAGTGTAGATTCCATTTGTGAATATCTAATTGTAGGCGCCCTAATTTTTGGAGTATCACTTGTTAGAGTAATGGCAATGGCAACGAGACTTTCGAGTCTTTCTTCCTTTTTCTCTCTCTTACATTTGTCCACACGAAATTATTGAGAAATGTTTTGAAGGGTTTATATATCCCTTTTTTCTTATTTTTGTTGAATAACTCGAGATTATGGTTTATGGGCTTGAAGGTGTTTTGAGCGACCACACGTGTGCGCCGCTGCCGTCCGCCCCCCCGTTCGGTTCGGGGGTAGCGTAGGCCGCGGGTTGTGGGCCTATCTTATCTTTTTGGAAGAAATCTGTTTAATATTTTTTTCGTAACAGATTACGTTGGTCTTCCATAAATCACTCTCTCCTTAATGTGGTCTTTATGATTTTCCTCCTTTACTTTGAATGCTGCCTGGTTATTGCTTGATCTTCTGCCCTTTTCTATGCCATATTAATGGCTTTTCAACAGCTATATTTTATCCTATAAATAGAGGGCTTGGCGGCACAACTTCATCATCAGTTCATACACTTTTCTCCTTCCCTCTCCTTTTTCTGAGTTTTCTGGGTATTCTTACTGCATACTCCAAACTCTTGACCGTGGAGTGCACGTATCCAAGGGTACTGGGTTAACCTTGGAGAGCGACCGGCTGTAGCGATTTGTACCGTAGTCAAGCCGTAATCGCTTTCAATGCAGTAGTTCATCTACGACTCAGTTTGTTATGTTGTTTTTCAGCCATTGCTTATATTAATTTTTCTAACAATTTGAAAGTGATTAGTTTAAAAATGGTTGCACCTTTCTAGAAAAATCTCCCAAAACTCTACAAAATTGAAGCTTTTGATAGAACCAACTATAAACGTTGGTCTCATAAACTACTTCTATGTTTCGAACAGCTCGAGATTGATTACGTTCTCACTTCTGAACAACTTCACGAAGGCAACACTTCTCACAACACTGACGGTGAGAAGTCTCCTTCTATTCCTACTGCCCCAAAGACGCCTGTTATTCCACTTGATGAGGCTGCTAAGAAGAAACTGAAAAAGGATAATAAATTGGCTCGTAGTTACTTACTGAACAATTTGTCGAATCTACTGTTTACCTATTTGTGAACTTCAAATGTGCGAAGATCATATGGGTTCAGATGATGCCAGAAAGAAGAAGTACGTCGTTGGCAAGTGGCTGTAGTTCCGAATTGTTGATGACAAACCGATTATGGAACAAGTTCATGCCTATGAGAACCTATGTGCTGAAGCGTTGAATGAAGGTATGAAGATATGCGAGATTTTACAAGCAAATGTCCTGATCGAGAAATTTTCGCCATCCTAGAGCGACAATAGAAATCACCTAAAGCATAAAAAGAATGATCTAACTTTGCAAGAACTGATCAGTTATATGAGGACTGAAAAGGCGAATCGGCTAAAAGATAAGACGACTTTCCTTTCTTTAAATTCATCTAAAGCTAACCTTGTTGAATCTTATGTGCCTTCAAACAAATACAGGTTCAAAGGAAAGACTAAGAAGGATCAGAAGCAATCCAAACATCAAAACCAGTTGAAAAGAATAAGCAGTAAGATCCAGAAGTAGAAGGTTGTCTGTTACGTTTATGGCAAACCAGGTCATAAGGCATATCAGTGCAACCTTCGCAGAGGAGCTAGTCAGACGAACCATAAACCTATCGGACATGCACAAGCCAATCTGACTGAAGATACTGAGATTTTTTGTGTAGTGTCACTGGAGGTCAACTTGGTGTCTAATCCCACATAATGAATCCTGGATACCGGAGCAACAAGCCATTTCTGCGCCAACAAGGATCTGATGTATAACTTTGAAGATGCTCCTGATAGCGAACATATCTTTATGGGCAATGCTGCCACCATTGGAATTATGGGTAAAGGAAAGTATTTCTTAAATTTACTTCTGAAGAATCTTTATGCTTAAACAATGTGTTTTATGTACCTTCATTTCGTAGAAACTTAGTTTCTAGTAGCTTCATTAATGTTGCTGGTTTTGAAGTGAACCAGAAAGTTGGAAAAATTATTATTCTTCGTAATAGGGGTTTTGTTGAAAAGGGGTATCGTAGTGGGGGGTTTTTGTTATGAATGTTGCATCTGATGCTATTAATGGAAATGCTTCCACTTCTGTTTATATTGCTGAGTCTGTGAATTTGTGGCATGGTAGACTTGGTCATGTTAATTATGCTTCAATAAATAAACTAAGGAACATGCAGTTAATTTCTAATATTAACACACAAAATTTGCTAAAAAACCATTCAAGTCGATAGCAACTAGAAAGACTCAGTTTCTTGAACTTGTGCATTCGGACTTAGCAGACTTTAAGAACACAATGAGTAAGGGAGGAAAGAAATTGTATATTACCTTTGTAGATGACTACTCTAAATATACCAGAGTTTACCTCCTCAATCCTAAAGATGAGGCTGAGGAAATGTTCTTGAAATATAAAGCAGAAGTTGAGAATCAATTACACTGAAAAATTAAGAGACTTAGGTCTGATAGAGGTGGGGAACATGATACCAACTCCTTGACTGTTTTCTATGAGAAAAATGGCATTATACATGAGACTAGTGCCCCTTATATCCCTCAACAAAATGACGTAGCTGAACGAAAAACCATACCCTTAAGGAAATGATGAATGCTATACTTGTTAGTTCAGGGTTGCCTAATAATATGTGGAGCGAGGCTGTTTTAACTACTTGTTTTATCCTCAATAGAGTTTCTCATAAAAAGTTAGACCATACTCCATATGAACTATGGAAAGGGTATGTCCCTAACTTGAGTTATTTGAAAGTGTGGGGGTGTTTGGCTAAGATTGCCTTACCTAATCATAAACGTATCAATATAGGCCCTAAGACATTTGATGTTGTCTTTATTGGCTATGCTCAAAACAGTACTGCTTATAGATTCATGTCATTAAGTAATTATTCTATCTTTGAATATAGAGATGTAGAATTCTTTGAGCATGTTTTTCATTTGAAAAAGAAAGTGCCTAATATGGTAGTTGATGTTGTGAACTTGCCTGCTTGTAAGTATGATGTTAGAGACATAGCAATTGAACCTAGAAGAATTGAAGCAAGAGACGTAGAATCGAAACCAGTTATGGACCTAACTTTGTTACTACTTTCCTAGTATAAACTTTTGAAAATTTGGATGTTGATGTCATAACTAAGGAACTTGTGTCCATCTTATTGATTGAGGAAGATCTCAAAACCTATCAAGAGGTTGTAAGGTCTATAGATGCTGCCTTTTGAAAAGAAGTTATTAAAAGTGAAATAGATTCTCTCGAGTCAAACAAAACATGGGAATCGACTGACCTGCCTAAGGGTTGTAGACCTATTAGTAGTAAGTGGATCTTCAAAAAGAAGTTGAGGTCTGATGGTTCAATTGACAAATATAATGCCAGACTGGTTATTAGGGGATTTGATCAGAAAAAAGGGGATAGATTATTTTGACATCTACTCTGCTGTGGCCTAAATAGCTACCATTAGGACTTTAATTACTTTAGCTGCAATCTTTGATCTTGTTATGCATCAAATGGATGTCAAAACAGCATTTCCTAATGGTGACTTAGGGGAAGAAATTTACATGACCTAGCCTGAGGGTTGTGAGATGCGTGGTCAGGAGAACAAGGTGTGTAGACTGAGAAAGTCTCTCTATCTTCTAAAGCAGGCTCCTAAACAGTTGTATGAAAAGCTTGACAGCTTTTTAGTGCAAAATGGCTTTGCTATAAATTTGTCTGATTCATGTGTATATTCGAAAATGATTGGATAAGATTGTGTACTTATATGTCTTTATGTTGATGATATGCTGATCTTTGACACACATCTGCTTGTTGTTAACGAGACTAAAAAGTTGTTGTCTTTTCTTTTTGAAATGAAAGACATTGGAGAAGCAGATGTGATCCCAGGGATCAAAATTCGAAAAATCAACACTGATTTTTCATTATATCAATCACATTACATTGAAAAAATGTTAAAGAAATTTAACTGTTTTGATGTGACACCTGTGAGAACCCCTTATGATCCTAGCATACATTTAAAAAAGAACAAATGACTTAGTGTGTCTCAAACTGAGTATGCTAAAATTATAGAAAGTGCAATATTTCTCACGAACTTTACTCGTCCTGACATTGCCTATGTCGTTAATAAGTTAAGTCATTATACTCATAACCCTGGCCAATAACATTGGGATGCACTTCTTCATTTGCTCAAATATCTTAGAGGTACTATTGATTGGTGTTGGCATTTTAACAAGTTTCCTGCTGTGTTAGAGGATTCTGTGATGCAAACTGGGTGTCTGATAACAGTGAAATTAGTTCCACTAGCAGTTATGTATTTACTTTAGGTGGAGGGGTTGTTTCGTGGAACTCTGCGAAACAGACTTGTATAGCCCGCTCCACCATATAATCTGAATTTATTACTCTTGAGTTGGCAGGTCAGGAAGTAGAATGGCTTAAGGGTTTGTTAGCAGATGTGCCACTATGGGAAAAACAGGCGACTCCTATTTCCCTACATTGTGACTCACGCAGTAATAGGAGTGTCGTACAATAGTGTCTATAATGGCAAGAGGAGACACATCTGTATCAGACACAGTGCGGTGAAATAATTGCTGAAACATGGTGTTATATCCCTACAGTATGTGAGATCCGAGAAGAATTTGACAGATCCTCTCACTAAAGGACTGACAAGACGACTGGTGCTTGAAACATCAAGAGGGATGAGACTTAATATGGCTTGAAGTGATATGATGGATACCCGTTAGTGGTCAAAAAAAACCATACTAATCTTCAAGATGCACTACATTCCTATCCCTATCACGTGTAGTAGTGCTTAGAGAATGACCTTACGCTCTTAATGGATTCATACCCATTGTAGGGGTGCTAGTGAGAAGCGCTTGATGAATTCACTGTTTGATAATTGTGAGCTTGAGCTATATTATACTCTTAATAATTTCATAGCCATAGTTATGATGGTTTATGTTAAGATAAACTTGATGAAATTACCTACGTAAGTGTGAAGGTTTGGCCGACTTCTATGAGAAACTTAGGCCGTCTTTCTAGAGCACTTATGAGACTCCAGGTGTGCGCATGGTCATAAAAGCGCTAGTATATCTACCGCGGAGTATGCAGTTTCTTAAGGGTTGATATGTGTTGTGGGGGTCTCAATCGAGATCTTTCAAGTTCAATACTTAGTTCATTAGTTAGACTATTGGTTGTTGCCCCACATCACTAATATATCAATTTAAAACGAAAGATATTGACGCTTAAGTATCTAACCCTCTTTTGCCCGTGATTCATTTCCTAAATTGTTTTGCCTTGTATGCCATTAGTGAGGGACTGTTAGAGTAATGGCAATGGCAACAAGGCTTTCAAGCCTTTCTTCATTTCTCTCTCTCTCTTACATTTGTCCCATATGAAATCTTTGGGGGATATATCCCATTTTTCGTACTCTTGTTGAATAATTCAAAACTATGGTTTATGGGGTTGAGGGTGTCTTGGGCGACCACACGTGCGCGTCGCCGCCCCCCCGATCGGTCCAGGCCCGACACGGGCCGTGGGGCTATCCTATGTTTTTGGAATAAATCTGCTTAATATATTTTTTCGTAATATATTACATTGGTCTTCCGTAAAACATTCTCTCCTTAATGTGGTCTTCGCAGTTTTCCTCCTTTGCCTTGAATGCTGCCTGATTCTTGCCTGATCTTTTGCCCTTTTCTACGCCACATTAATGGCTCTTCAATAGCTATATTTTCCCCTATAAATAGAGGGCCTGGCAGCACAGTTTCATCATCAGTTCATACACTTTTCTCTTTCCTTCTCATTCTCCGAGTTTTCTAGACATTCTTACTGCATACTCCAAGCTCTTAGCTGCAAAGTGCATGCGTCCAAGGTTACTAAGTTAACATTGGGGAGTGACCAGCTGTAGCGATTTATATCGTAGTCGAGCCATAATCGCTCTCAAGGCAGTGGTTCATCCACAACTCAATTTGTTCTGTCATTTTCCAGCCATTGTTTATATTAATTTTTCTAACATCACTACTTGCAGATAAGTTGATTCCATTAGGCCCGCAAAAAAAATTGGAAAAATATTTTTTTTAATTCCTTTGATAAAATAAAGATAAGTACCTAAATAGATAGATAAAAGAAAATAAAAGTGATGTACCACAAATAACAATAGTTCTCATAATAACTGATGCAAGCATGCGTATGAATTGGAAATGCACTGCAAGTGGAAGTCAGATTTGAGCACCAACAATTTAAGAGCCATTGGAAATCAAGTCAAAATCAAACCAACAAGCTACCCGAAAGTATGCAACCTTAATTGTAGCTTTCCATAACTTCCTATCATGAGCCATGCCTTCCGTTAAACATAAAGTCTTTAGATCGTATCTTATGACTTCACTACATATCTTCCTCGGTCTATCCCGATCCCTTCTACACCCTGGAAGGTCGATATTCTCACGAGTACTCACTGGTGCATTCTTACTTCTTATCCTAATATGATCAAACCATTTAAATCTAGCTTTTCTCACCTTATCCTCTATAGGTGTCACTCCTACTTTGTCCATAATCACTAGAAATCCTATCTGTTCTTGTGTATCCACATATCCAACGAATTATCCTCATATCTGCGACCCCCATCCTTTGAACCTTGGACTTCTTGATAAGCCAACACTCCGCACAATACCAAAAACTGATA
>NCQV01070836.1:3340-19089 GCA_002740545.1 Lophocereus schottii
CACCTTTGGCTTATCATATTTTTTTCGGTCCTCAAAAATTGATGAGAGGGTCTAGCAAGAGTTATTGCTAGCATTATAAAAAAAAGATACAGGATAAAAATCTTGCTAACCCTTAAAAAGAATAAAAT
This sequence comes from Lophocereus schottii, assembly GCA_002740545.1. Classification (NCBI taxonomy): domain Eukaryota; kingdom Viridiplantae; phylum Streptophyta; class Magnoliopsida; order Caryophyllales; family Cactaceae; genus Lophocereus; species Lophocereus schottii. The sequence goes on from NCQV01070836.1 coordinate 3,469, forward strand.
GAACTTCCCCATCATTATAGAAAACGGAGATAAATACTGTGCCACATAATGTAAAATGACTCAAGGCAAAAACATATAGCAATAGTTATCTATATAGTACAAAACCTATTTTAAATCTAAATTTTTCCAACCATTTTCGAATGAAAACATAGCAGTTAGAAAAAAAAATAGTAATAAAATCAAACCGGTCCACAAAGCAATTGGTTTTTTCAACTGTTAACAAAAAGTCAGTAAAAAATAGTCAAAAAAATGTGTTGTTCTAGTAATGACATGTCTAGAGGTAGGGGTGGCAATAGGATGGATACAAGGTCGATTTAGTCGTTTGTTCATCCATACCCATTTTTAAAATCAATGATCATGCCCATAATCATACCTATCAGGTATTATACAGCTATACACTTACCCACTTTGTATAGCAAGTGCGTAGGTTTCATCTGTATACATATTGACCAAAAAGAATTAAACCTATTTTATACCCATATTGAACATTAAATAACGAATATGTCATATTAACACCAAGTTTCCAATAGCATATCATATCACATCAGATACAACTAAAAATTTTCAAATTTAAGCAATAACTTAGCACTTGACAGAAACAATTACTAGCAATATTTCCCACCAGAGTCTTAAATACAATACGACTGAAAGAAATTGGCAAAATCTCTAAGTCCATGCAACAAACTAGAACTTATGAGAAATCGGCACTAGCCTTATATGTGGATGGTATGGGGCTGGTGTTGATAAACGTATGGAGCAGATGGGACCTGTACACGTACCCATACCCATATAAATTTAACAATACTCACCCCATAACCTTTTTTCATATTTCCAATACCCATACACATACCCACCAAGGTGAATTTTACGGGTTTTGAGTGGGTACAGATTTTTCTACGAACCCTACCTGAAAGAGATAGGGAAATTGCCGAGCATAACTAAGCCAGTCAAATGCAAATTAAGAAATGAACGAAACTAGAATGTGCTCTTAAAAAAAAAAAAGGAGTACAACAATAATATGCGGGATTCCTTAAAGTCTCTAACAATTTTAAATGGGTCACTACTTGTAACACCCCAATGCGCATGGCTCAATGTTTGTATACTATTATAATTATTCCCTTAATTATAACTGATAAACCCGATAGTTAGGACACTACTGTCGTCCAGAAGGATAAAACCTTAAGTATATTCACTAAATATAATATAGTTAAGCATATATTGCAACCATACACATTCAAACATTATTAAAACTATATATAAACAACTACTAACTACCGTAAGGTTTACACTCTATAATAGAGCAATTCTCTATAAAGTTTACAATTCCATCAATTGAAGATCTCAAAAGATAGCTCCTAAGATATTCATGAACTAACATCACTATTGATCTCTCCAAATTCTCTTGAGCACTTATTTGCTTCAGCTAGTTTGCTAGCATGAGAGCGATTCGCTAAGCCTTTGCTTAAAACAAAACATTACAAACATTTCGAAATGTGACCCAAAGCTTAATACATGCATTCCTATACTATAACAAGATCACTGAAAAGTTAGTTGGGCACCCGCTTTGCAATTCATTTTAATTTAAAATAGTAAATGAGATGAATGTAAAACTGTATTGGTAGTGATTATCTAGTAGCGAACCCTTGATAACTGCTACAGTCTACGAGTAGGTGTACACCTGTCAAGTCGATCCGATGACCTACCCTCAGGCCATGCAGGGTCACTGGAGGGCGAATGCCCTATCAATGATAAATGACGGGGTCACTAATTAGGTGATAAATCACTGAATAAACTGATTCATTGATATACTTATCAAGACATTTTAACTTTGATAAATACATTCTGATTCCTAAAGATACAGACAATGGACTTACCTGAGATTTTTAAAATGCAATCTCACTTGATAATATTTATGCACAATGGGGAACAATCGACTAGGCCCTGATTCTACTTCAAAAATATAATTATAGGTATATGTAGTTAGTAAACAACACGCAGTTTCATAATTTGTAACTTTAGTAGAAATTTAATTACATGGCATCCATAACTCAAACTGTTCAATATAAGATAAGTTAGACTAAAATGATTCTAAAACTTTAGACTAAAATGATTCTAAAACTAAGTAAATTAAGGTAATTTAACTCGAGGTAAAATAATTTAGAGTAAAATAGACCAAACTAAATTAATTAAGGTTATAATTGATGGAGGTCCATCCCCTATCATGATCCAAGGCCATCAAAGAAGCCCAAAAAGTCCAAGTCTCATGTCCAAGGTACAAGAAAACAGCCTAAGGGAGCAAGGAAATTATTTTGTGAAAACTGGAATTTCAGGCGTGCACAAGCCTGGTTTTGTACACATTATTTCCTAGCCTTCCCAAGGCTAAAATGGGGTTGCAGGAAGCCTAAGTTTAAGTTCAAGATGTGCTCTTTCCATCAAGACCTCTTGCAAGTCATTTGGAGATCATTTGATACCTCAAAACCTCAAGCAAAGTCAACTGCTATATTCTGGTGCAGAACTGGGCATGTCCGAAACCAAGAGCTGTTTGGTGGCCCATTCCTCCTCTATTTGGTTTGAAACTTTTATGGCTTGAAAGCACTTTAAAAATATTATCAAACGGCCATAAAAAACCGCAGCCAAATTACACACATGTGGAGCTATTAACCACCAAAACAATGCACAAAACATCCTATTACCCAGACCATGCATAGCCGGGTACAAGGGAGAGAGGAGTGAGTTGTTTTTGCTCTAATCCATGCTTAGCCACTTGTAAGAGTCATCATGAAGAGTGCGAAGCTGCCAAGGAAGCTTCCATTAGCCCTTAAGCCGACACATCATCCTCAAGATTAGCATTGAAGAGGCGTCAAGTGGAGGATGCATCTATCCTTTTATGCTTTGATTTGATCTTTGAATTTTTGCCTAGTTTAGCTTGCAGTGCAACCTAAGGCCTATGTTTTGTACTTGAAGCTTTGTATTAATACCCCCCAAGGCCCTTTGGCCGAACACACATTGCAAGCATTGAATGAAGTTGAGCTTTGCTCCTTTGAACTCTCAAACTCTCTTCTAGCTTATCTCTTCCTTTGGCCGGGTTGAGTGGTGATCTAACAAGAGTCTTAACTTCCTTCTTGGTGGTGTTTCTGTGTCCAAGGGGTTGTTAAGGGCCCTAACATCATTCCTTGGTGGTGTTTCTGTATCAAAGGTGGGTGTTAGTTCCGGTTATCTCTCCATATCTAAGGTGAGTTTGTGAATTCAAAGTTGCCTTGATTTCTCTACACTCTTATCCCATCTCTTCCCATCCTCTTGGTTTCCCCTTGAGGATACATCAATAATGGAAAGGCTTTGATGGTTATTATAAATGAAATATGGGTTTTGGATATTCCTAAGATGGACAATAAGGGTTTAAGGCCAAGAGGTGCGTAGTTAGGTTCGGGATAGCTTTAATCACACTAGCTTACTTTGACAAACACTTTTGTTGAGTCATTACCCTTTCCACTTCTCCAACTTCATTCACATGTCCATTTAGTTCAGTTTTCCAACCCAAGTAAGTTTCTAAGCACAATCTAAGTTGTCGAACATAAGAACCTCAATAATCATCCAAAACTCCTAATAAAACTTCTAATTTTCATGGTTCCTTTCTTTTCTCAAAAATCTAACTAAATGCCTCTTTAAGCCCCATTAACCTTTATTTCCTTCCTATCATTACCTTATGTTAGGCCTAACATCCAAAAATTACTTTATGATCAATATTACTTATTTTTCAATACTTTCTTGACATAATCACTCAAAATGCTTACATAAACAAACTTACTTGCATTAATAAACCAAATGACCTCTTTTGGTCACTTATGCCATTTCCATAATCTACTAATTTTGGCAAAATTGACACAACATCATTTTTTAACCGAGAACATATCCATCCTACAAATTTCATCTAATTCAACCCAAGTAAACATACTTCATTAAAAAATCAACCTTACTCGTGCATGGTCATGAAACCCTAGGTTATGCCCAATTCAATTTTACATCCAAACAACCTTAAATGGATTTAATATGATCACCCACAACCTTAAATTCATTTTTCATAACAAAGATCACAACAATTAGATACACAAACTCAAATTCACACTTTCTTGATTCAAACTCACTTGATCAAGTTCAAGCCTAACTACTCATAATATCCAACATCTCCAAACACATTAAAAATTGTATGCTAGCATTTATTTTGATCCCATGGAGCATATCATAACTAAAACAATCAAAAAAAACAAAAAATAAATCAAGATGGAGTTAGGTTTTTGCCTCACTTTAAGATTACATTTAGAGAGTAGGGGGTAGTCAAAGGTGGTGTTCGTGGTGGCTGGTGGTGCTGGGGGTGGTGGGTGGCTGATGATAGCCCTGTACTGGAGAAGGTGGCAACACATCAACAAACACAGGGTAGCATAGTAGATGGCAGTTGTGGGGAACGAGGAGAGATAGAGAAGAAGATGTGGCTTGGTTTTGGTTGATATTTTTTTTTCACTTTTCTACCACATTTTTCCTTATTTTATCCATCCAAAAAGTAGCTTTTTACTAGTTGTAATTTGCCACAAATAATGGTAATTTGTGGAATTCACTTATACCAATTTTTTGGGCCACCAATTGGGCTCAAATGAATTGGGTTCAGGAAAATAGCACTCTATTGCGATAAAATCCCTTTTGCATAGCTCAAAAATAAATTTTTATGATGTTATGAAAAATTATTTATCGCTTAACCATATTTATCATGGCCTACTATGGATTCACTCAAAATTTTTATGATAATTAAAACTTGAATTGCAAAGTGGGACCCAAAATAAATTTTTCCTAACAAAAGTGATTCAATGCGATAAATAAATATAGGGAATTAAATAACATGACTCAATTAAATAAATCAACAAGAATTAGAGTCGAGCTATTACAGTCTTCCCCCCTTAAAGAGCATCATCCTCGAAACCTCAAACAGGTGTGGGTACGAGGCTTCATTTCTTTCTCGGTTTCCCAAGTGGCTTCTGAAGAGGTATGATTTATCTAAAGTACTTTGACTAAAGGTATATACTTGTTACATAGCTGTTTAATCCTGCGATCTAGTATCTAGACCGGGCGCTCTTCATACACTAGATCCTTGGTGACTTCAATGCGCTCGATTATGACAGCATGGTCAGAATCTGGAATGTACTTCATGAGTTGTGGGATATGAAACACATTATATACTTGTTCGAATTTTACTGGTAGATCCAGTAGATAAGCTATGGGTTCAACTTTTCAATACCTTCATATGGTCCAATATATCTCGCACTCCAAACCTCCGTATGCCCTTAGTTTGTGAAACTTTCAGAAAAACCCAATCACCTACCTAAAACTTTGAATATGCTCCGAATTTTCATTATTGTTTCAGTAGTTTCTTGGATCAGTTCTGGGCCTAAGGTCAATGCCTCATCTAAATCACTTCAACACAAAGGGGTTCTACATTTTCTTCCATATAGAGCCTCAAACAGGGCTATTTTAATGGTGGACTTCCCATTTACCTTGGAACTCCAGTACACAAACTCTTAACATGTCTTCTAAAATTGGATTCACTCTTTCAGTTTGCCTATCCATCTCAGGATGATAAGAGCCGCTAAAATTTAATTTGGTTCCAAACGCTTTTTGAAGTTCTTGGCAAAAAAGGCTCGAAATCTCTTAGCTCTATCTGACCCTACATATGATGGAATTCCATGCAATAGAACTATCTCCTCAACATATAGTTGGGCCAGTTTTTGAATTCCTCAAGTATCCCGAATTGGTAGGGAACGGGCATAGTTAGTGAGTCGATCAACTGTTAACCAAATAGAATTCTTCTTTGAAGTAGAAAGAAGTAATCCCATGACAAAGTCCATGCGATTAAGTCCCACTTCCAAGTGGGATTTTCTAAAGGTCGCAATTACCCCATAGACATTGATGCTTAGCTTTAACCTTTTGGCAAATTAGGTATTTGTCTACATAATTTGCTATCTCTTTCTTCATATTATTCCATCAAAAGTATTTCCTCAAGTCTCTATACATATCGGTGTCTCTGGATGCACAGAGTATTGAGTGTTACGAGCCTCCTCTGAGGTCTTCTTCCTTAACTTCATATTTTTAGGTACACACAAGCGAATCTGAAATCGCAAGGTCCCATCTTCATGTACAACAAATCCAAGCGACTTCTCTGTCACGATTTTTCTTTGTTTTTTGGAGTTCAGGGTCATTTTCCCGGTTCACTTAAATTTGTTAAGTTATAATTCATGTATGTCTTTAATAATTAATTTGATTATATTATATATATTATTTCGTCTAATTTACTTTATTTTATATATTTTCAGGTTAGGCGTTAATAAAATAAAGAGGAGACGAGAAGATGTCGAAGTTCGAATTTTTCACGCTAAGTTATCAAGTCGATCAAAAAATAATGATTTATGGAAAAATATTATTTCCATAATGATTTATTTGAGTTAGGTTTATAAAATTATTACTCCTAATTGAAGAGAAATTAGAAGACTTGGAAGAGAAAGAGTCCAAAGAAGAAAACCCTAATAAAATAATATTGTTAAAAAAAAAAACCATCTCCCGCCTCACCATCTCCACGCCTCACCCCATAAATCAGCCAAAGCCTCCTTCTCTCCACACACATCACACGCAGCACCACACCACGGCAGGCCCTGCTTATCATCATCATCATTGATCATCATCACCATCAAAGCACCATCATCTTCACGCCTAACATGCATCATTCTCCGCCAAACTTCTCTCCCCCATCATCAGACCACAGCGTAATCATCGTCACAACATCTTCATCACCATCATCATTTTGAATCATCATCATCATCTCACAGATGCTTCACCACTATCATCATCCCAAGCCAAAGTAGTATTGTTCCTATTTCTTTTTATTTTTACTTGATTTTATTTCTTTTGTGTTTAGTTTATTATTAAACATGAAAGCTTTGGTTAATGGTTGTGATTGTATTTTAATTTGAGTGAGTAATTTTCTTGTACTTAGTATAATTTATTTGAAACCATGCTAAATTAATTATTTTGAAACAAGTTTTATACTTTCTTATCTAGTTGATTTTTATTTATGATTCTATAACGATTAGTATTTATTGTTTATGATATTCGCATTAGATTAATTAGAATACATGCTAGTTAGTTTAATACGAATTCATACGATAGTTTAAAAGACTTTAATACATAAAAGTTGCAGTCTTTTAGGTATTAGTATCACCCTAATTAATCATGGATGACTCAAAACCATCTCTTTTAATTAGGTAATCATTATAGAACTTTGTTAAATTAATTTGTTCGTAAATTGATTACAAGGTGTTAGATGATATTTTTCTAATAGTTAATGCTCTAGTTTGATTAAATTCTTGTGCTGGTATTAGGATTATCAAAACTAGTAGAGTTTATATTAGGACTTGACCTAAATAAATTATGATATAAGGAAAAACAGGGAATATCCACTAATGGGTGTCTTCTACAGTCTAACTCATAGATAAATCGATTTGTGTGTTGATGATAAGTGTTAATTTGTGAGGTGGATATAGATTATGCTAAGCATTTTTCATAAATTTGGTATCTTTGATAATTATTTGTTGCTTTTTAGTTAATTTCTTTAGTTTGTCAATTTTAATTCTTAAATTTATAAGCTTAAATATAAATTTCATTTAACCCCCCCCCAAAAGAGTAGCATTTTAGGAGTGTCTTAGTGATTTTAGATTAGTTATACTTTGCTTTTTAGTGTAATTAAAATTTTCAGATTTATTTTGTATTCTACTTTGCCATTTATCTATCGGTTTGTTAGAAATTAGGCTAAAAATAGTCCCTTTTGTGTTTTTTTTGTATTTTATTTCATTTTAGTATTTATTTAGTATCCTAATCTGTTGCTATTTAATTTTGTAATTTTTGGAAATTATTTCATAAATTTTCAGAATTATTTCGTAAATTGAAAACGTGCAGATTTTTATTTTAATAAATCTGAAAATTATGTTTTTATCTTTATTTTACATTTTCATGGTTGTATTAATCCTAGAAAATCATATTTTAAAATCTAGATACTTTTTTTATTTATTTTCATATTTATATTGGTGCAGTTTATTATTTCTATAATTTCAGATTTTATTTTCTATTTTAATTTTATGTTTTAATTTTTCTAAATTTAATTACATATAATTTGGAGATCTAAAGTTGTGAACTTTCATAATATTAATTTAGATTACTTTCTATGATTTTTAATATTAATTTCTACATGTTATTTTCTGTTTTAGTTTTCAGTCTAATATTGTGTGGTTATTTATGTTTTTATTTTTCCAGAATATTTAGGATAACTATTTAATATTTTTATTTCCATAATTAAATTTAGAATATTTAGGGGCAATATTAATTAATTTTTCTATATTTTTACTTTTATAATTTGATTTGTTTTAGTAATAAAAAGAGAAAGTAAAATAAATTAGAGTAATAAAATTAATTAGAATTAAACTAGCTTATTATCATAATTTTTCCTCGTGAGATCGATCCCTACTTTCCCATGCTATAAATCTTATTTATAAATTAAAGTAGTGGTTTAATTTGTAGCTCTATAACAAGCTTTACAAATTTGGCGCCGTTGCTGGGGCAAGAAAATAAAATCGTTAGCTTGCTTCTATTTAATTTTACTACTTTTATTGTTTTGTTTTAACTCTAGTATTTTATTTTTTTAGGTTGTTATAGTTTATGAGATTAAGGAGTGGTTGTATGATTGAAGAGAAAAAGGAGCATACGTTTGAGGTGTTTGAAAGTGAAGTAAGTGATTCTGAATCTGTAAGCACCGAATCGGTAAGTTGTGAAATTTTTAAAGTTGAGATGGCTACTTTACATGAACTTGCTGCATCTAATTTGGAAACTTAACCTTTATCTACTACTTATCCTGTTTTAGACCGACCACTTAAGGTTAACTCTAGATTTTTAAATTTAATGCCTAAGTTTCATGGATTACCTGGTGAGGACCCATATCGCCATATCAATGAGTTTATTATTACATGTTCGACCATACAACCTGAGGGTATCACCCAGGACCAAATAAGATTGAGAGTCTTTCCTTTTTCACTTCAGGATGAGGCCAAAAACGGGTTATATTACTTACCCCCTCCAACATTCACTATATGAACCCAAGTTCATAAAGTATTTTGAGAAAAAAATTTTCCCGCATCTAGAATTGGGTCCATTAGAAAAGAAATATGTGGAATTAAACAAATGAATAGGGAAACTTTCCATGAATATTGGGAATGTTCTAATAAATTATGTGCTAGTTGTCCCAAACACTAAATTTCTGAGTAATTATTGATTTAATATTTCTATGAAGGTTTGTTACCTATAGATAGAAATATGGTGGATGCTGCCAGTGGGGGGGCTTTGGTTCATAAGACTCAGCTCAGGCTAGGGAAGTATTTAATATCATGGTATAAAACACTCAACAATTTAGAAATAGGGAACCCCAGTTTATGAAGGTCAATAAGCTTAGTTTAGGTCTATCTATAGAGACCCAATTGTCTTAGATCACTGCTATGCTGAACAAACTCGTCATTAGAGGAGTTCAGAAAGCAGTGGTGTGTGGTATTTGCTATTTAGATGGACATGCTACTGATGCATGCCTTACACTTCAAGGGGGTGATGTGAATGCTATGTTTTCTAACCAAGGCCAAAGAAACTATAATGAAGGATGGAGGGACTACTCTAACTTTAGGTATGGACCTAGGAACAACCCCCTAGGTTTTGACCAACCATCACGTCAATCATCTACTCAGGATAGAACGAATACCCTTTTGGAGCAAGTCATAAAAAAGATAGATGACCAGAAAAAGGAGGCTGATACTAGGTTTCAGAACATAGAGATGACTCTTAAACAGGTCCAAGAGAGACAGACAGCTACTGATACCATAGTTAGCAATCTCCAGGCCCAAATACAACATAGGTTGCCTTCTCAACCATTCCAAAACCCGAAGGAAAATATGAGTGCCATGACACTTAGGAGTAGGACAGAGTTAAAGGAACCTAGGAAGAATAGAGAGGTAGAGTATGAAATAGAGGTCAACAAACCTGAACCTAACCAGGATCAAGATACCACCTTTAATGTTAAGGAAGTAGGTAAGGATAAGAAGGAATCTAAAACGCCATTACTACCTTCTCGTAGTAGACTGAGAGGGAAAACTCTGAAGATAGATGAGGCAAACCAAGAAATCCTAGAAGCATTTAGGAAGGTAGAAATCAACATTCCTATCCTAAATTCCATAAAGCGGGTGCCTCGTTATGCCTAGTTCCTCAAGAGTTTTGTACTGTAAAATGTAAAGTGAAAGGGAACGAAAAGGTAAGTGTAGGGGAAAATGTGTCTGCTTTTTTCCAAAAGAAGCTTCCCCCTAAAAGTAATGACCTAGGTGTATTCTCTATTCCTTGTAAAATTGGAAACCTCTCCTTCGATAGAGTCATGCTTGATTTAGGAGCTTCCATCAATGTGCTGCCTAAGTCAGTTTATGATAAACTATACTTACGAGAGTTAAAGAAAGCTAATTTAGTCATTCAGTTAGCTGATAGGAGTAATGCATACCCAGATGGAGTTTTAGAAGATGTCTTAGTCCAAATCAATAAGCTTGTTTTTCCTGCTTATTTTTATGTATTGGACATGGGTGATGCATGCTATAATGTTCTCATATTGCTTAGTAGACCCGTTCTTAAAACATTTAGGATAAAAATAGATGTGCATGAAGGAACACTGACCATGGAATTTGATGGTGAAATTATTAAGTTCAATATTTTTGATGCTATGGAATTTCCTGCTGATGTGAACTATCTGTGTGCAGTTGATGTGATTGATGAATTGTCGATGTTTATCAACTGTCTTATGATGATGAATTATTAACTGTACTTACTCAAGGTTTGGATCAGTTTGTGTTTCATAATGTGCCTTACCACATTGATGATGAGTTAGTGGGTAGCATAGAGTCTTTGTTGCAATTACATGTAGTTGACAGACCTAGGAAGCTAGGATTGCCTGAAGGTCACATGAAGATGCTACCCTCTTGCATTTCACTCCCTAAGCTAGAACTAAAACCATTACCTAAAAATCTTAAGTATGCTTATTTAGGGGATGAAGAGATCTTACCTATTATAATCTCTAATGCACTTACATCTGAACAAGATGATAAACTTATTAGGGTGCTTAGAGAATATAGTGAAGCGTTAGGGTAGATTTTAGTAGATCTTAAAGGACTTACCCCACACTATGTTCACATAAAATCACATTAGAATCAGATGCTAAGCCTAAGAGAGACCCTCCGTGAAGACTAAATCCACCTATAATAGAGATAGTTCAAAGAAATTCTTAAGTGGTTAGATACTAGCATAATATACCCCATTCCTGATTCTGAACGGGTTAGTCCTATCCACATGGTTCCTAAAAAGAGGGGAACAATAGTAGTGCAGAATAAGGAAGGTGAGTTGATACCTACTAGAGTCCAGAGTGGTTGGAGAGTGTGCACTGACTATAGAAAGCTTAACAAGGCCACAAAGAAGGACCATTTTTTATTGCCCTTTATAGACCAGATGTTAGAGAAGTTAGTTGGGAGGTCATATTATTGCTTTCTAAATGGCTACTCAGGTTATATTCAAGTCCCTATAGCTCCTGAGGATCAGGAAAATACCACTTTTACGTGTACTTTTGGCACCTATGCTTTTAGAAGGATGCCTTTTGATCTATGTAATGCTCCTGCTACATTTCAACGATGTATGATGAGTATTTTTTCTAATTTTATCACCAAAATTATGGAAGTTTTCATGGATGACTTTACTAGGCATGGTGATTCATTTGATAAGTGCTTGTATCATCTTACTCTAGTGCTTAAGCGTTGTATTGAGAATAATTTGGTGCTTAACTTTGAAAATTGTTATTTCATAATGGAACATGGACTAGTTTTAGGTCATGTAGTGTCATCTAAGGGTATAGAGGTTGACAAGGCTAAAGTAGAAATCATTCAATCTTTGCCCTATCCACAGTGTGCCAAGGAGGTGAGGTCATTTCTAGGTCATGTTGGCTTTTATAGGAGATTTATCAAGCATTTTTGTAAGATTGCATCTTACTTGCAAAAGATGCTTTATTTGATTTTAAGAGGACTGTAGGAGAGCTTTTGACCAATTGAAGTTGAAATTGACCACGACTCCTAGCTGGGCATTGCCTTTTGAACTATTGTGTGATGCTAGTGATAAGGCAGTAGGGGCAGTCTTAGGTCAAAGAGTAGGGAAGGTATTTCATGTGATTTATTATGCTTTCAGAACTCTTGACCTAGCACAGTGTAACTACACTACTACAGAAAAGGAAATGTATGCTATTGTTTTTACTCGAGAAAAGTTTCATCCTTATCTGTTGGGTGATAAAGTTACTGTTTATACTGATCATTCTTCTTTTAAATATCTGTTAAGTAAGAATAACTCAAAACCTAGATTGATTAGATGGGTCTTAATACTGCAAGAATTCCAATTAAAGATTAAAGATAAACCAGGAGCTGAAAATTTAGTAGCTGACTATCTAAGTAGGTTAGACAATGGGGGGAGGGAGAATCCATTAAGTGATTGTTTTCCTGATGAGACTTTATATGCTATCACTGATAGGCTACCTTGGTATGCTGATATGGTTCATTATATAGTAACCAAAATCTTTCCTATAGACTTGTCTGGAGCCCAAAAGGAGAATACAAGAGCTCAATCTAAATATTATATTTGCGATGAGCCATATTTATAAAAATTTTATGGAGATCAGATTATAAGGTGTTGTGTAGATGACAATGAATTTCATTCGACTTTAACTTTCTATTACTCTTCTGAAAGTGGGGGACATTTTGGACCCAAAAGAACGGCAATTAAAGTTCTTGAATGTGAATTTTATTGGCCTACTATTTTAAGGGATGCCTATAAATTTTGCAAAAGATGTGAAGCATGCTAGAAGACAGATAATTTATCTAGAAGGAATCAAATGCCTCTACATAATTTGTATGTTTGTGAGATTTTTGATGTATCGGCCATTGATTTTATGGGACCTTTTTCCCCTTCTTTTGGTTTTACTTACATTTTATTCTTGTTGAATATGTATCTAAGTAGATTGAAGCTGTGGCTTCTAGAGCTGATGATGCTAAAACTGCTGTGAAGCATGTTAAATCTCTCATCCTGCATAAATATGGAGTTCCTAGAGCAATCATCAGTGATAGGGAAACACATTTTTGTAATAGAGCCCTAGGTGCCTTGCTAGTCAAATATCATGTAACTCATAAGGTGTCTACTGGTTACCATCCTGGTCAAGTAAAAATCTCCAATAAAGAGATTAAGGGCACATTAGAAAAGGTTGTTAGGCCAGATGAGAAAGATCGATCGGGTTCAAGACCCTTAACTCAATCTTCACTCGTTCCACTTCAGTTGCTCGCTAATATAACTCTTGGTAGGTATGGGTTGGTTGACCAGCTAGCTGATTGTAAATCTAAAAAGCTAGACCCTCTTCAAATCTCCTCGTCTCCAATTTTATTGACAACACAAACTCAGGGACAAACCTAGATAGTTCCGTAAATTTACTAGCATATTGCATTACCGTTATACTACTAGTTACACTTAGTTCCATAAATTCTTTTTCCTTCTACCGTTAAACTATAATGGGGTAAAATTTGGCTCTTATTTCTAGTAGGAATTTACTTCAAGTGAATTTAGGCCCTAACAACCCATCCTTCACAATGTTCCAACCAATGTTTGCTTTCCCAGTTAGGTAAATGTCCGAATATTCACCTTTTTCTCAACTTCTATTACTGTGAAAATCTTCTTCATCCTTCCAATCCATTCCTCCAGCTCCACTGCGTCGCACTTTCTATCATAGACTTTAGGATTGCATCAGGTTGCATCGTGCTGCCCTATTTGCTAATTTATCCTCTCTATGAGGGATTTCAGAAGGTGTTGGGGGAATTCATTTTATCAATTCAAAGACCGAGGTCTGCCAGTAGTTGGGGTTCCCTATATTACTGGCCAACTCAGGGGGGATTGAGGGCATTCAACTAAAGTTTAATGGCACATTACACGCAGCTTGGTCACCTGACCCTTGATCATGGTCTGGATTATCTCCTACATGGATCTCCATATTGTTTAGCATAGATTCAGACATTCTGATTATATATTAAATAGAGTAATTAAATCATTTAACTACAACCAGCATATAAGATAAGCATACACAACATATACAAACTAACATGGTTCAAAATATCATTGAAACTTAAACCAAAGCTTCATCATATCATTTTCATAACTGTATGTTTACATACATATACACGGTTCAACAAAAGAATATCACATTCAACTACCTAGCCAAGGTCAGCCCTTACTCCTACTTCCTAACTAAAACACTACCTAGCCTCAATAAACTAAGTCCGTCACATCCCCAAAAAGAAGGCGAGACTAGTCAACACAGCTGGAAGGATCTGTCTAACCATATACAATGCCATAGCATGCATAAATTCATCTATCCAACCAACAGTACTATATATATTTGGGGCTCAAAATGTAAACTAGCTGACAAGTCAACACCTAAATCAACCTAATGATCCCTAGATGGATTATACTATGGGTCGGACTCGTCCCTAGGCTCCTTGCCTGAGTCAAAACTGATGTCTGATATGCCCGACATTAGGGCTAGAAGTGTTGGTGTTTTCTTAAATTCTGGAGTGAGATAGATAGCTTCGCCTCAAAATTGCCCATTTCCCTAGCTCAAAGCTTTACATTAGGTCCCTGCAATGAATAGAAACATAAAAGAATACCAAAACAAGCTCAACGGCTACACGCTGGAGTCTACAACTTTACAGGCCACACACTCGGAGTGCACCAAGTATGAATTTTAATTAAAGTAGCAAAAAAGTACACAAGTCAGTGGATCACACATCCGGAGCACTGCAGTTTACATCCCAAAAATAAACAACTCTAGCTAAAAAGATAACTGACCAATAGATGGTTAGCTCACATGGCCATATAGAGCGACTACTGTTTAATATGCAATACATGAACCAAAGTACTTTATTTACATATATTTGTGAATCTAGCAATACATCATATTACAGCATTCATCTCATAAATCTACGTATACACCCACATAGTTTCGATTTCCCAAGTGAAAGAGGGATTCTAACTTGATTCTCGTGAACTTACTTCTATTTGTCACTTAAGAACCTGAGGAAAAAAAGAAATTAAGAGGGGATGAGCTACCACATGCTCAGTAGGTATCCCTTAACTCCATAAAAACAAAGCACTTTCCAAGCAATACCAATAAATAGCAAGTGCATCACGTTTATGGTAATATTATCGTATTAAGGAAACATGACTTCAAAAGAAAACTCCAACTTCCAATATAAATGAATCCACTGAGATTAAAGGCCACACTTTATCATCTACACCCCTTTAAGGAACGTCATTCGAACATATAGCCAAACAAAGTTACTTAACAATGGTTAAAGAAGGGAAAAAATTCACACTGATATGTTTAAAACACAATTAAACCATTTTGCTTTAAAACGAGTAGTTTATATTCAAGTTTGG
>NCQV01070836.1:19164-33641 GCA_002740545.1 Lophocereus schottii
ACGGGAAAATAAGATCATTTCTTCAGGCGTAGGATTACATAACATGCTAATTAGGCAGATCTACACTCACCCTATATGAGATCTACACTCATAAATCGCATTATCCCCGGGCATAACATAATATTGGACCTTACCCTTGTCAGGGTCTCCCACTTCTGAGTCTACTCCGTAGGCATTAGGGTTCCCGTAAACGAGGTCTGTTCATGGCCACTCATTAAGGACATAGCTTAGCCATTTTTAATTAAATGAAGTCAATTGAGTTATTCGAACTCCTGTCATAGGCAATGAAGGATTTTTCATACCTTCAAGTAAGTCACAAGCCCCTTCATTTCAATAATTTGTTTGCAAAACCATAATCACGCTTGCTAGGCCAAAATAATTTCTGTAACCGTATTATCAGTTTATAAATCTTTACCTTCAACGGGCAAGTCATTAAGTTCATTTCGAGTTCACTAACTCCAAATCTTATTAAACAACTTATTAATACAACTAAATCATAACTTAGTTTAGCAACTAAACGTTTTAGTCGTTTCTAAATTCGTTTCAAGCCTTCATAAATAAAAAGAGAGATTTAAAACAAGTTCATGTTCTTAGAGAAGCACCTTGCTTAATTCAAGTTCTTATTTCAAATGATTTAACTCGTCAAACCATGCAGCTGAATAGTACTGCGGTTAAAAAATCATACGCTACAAGTAATTTAGCAAAATCAGCCTATAACTAATTTCAGTTTCAGCAATTCGACAGGATCAACTTATAACCACTTTCAATTTCAATAATTCACTAGAATCGACTTATAACCACTTATAGTTTCAGTAATTCAATATGATCGACTTATAACCACTTTCAGTTTCAATAATTCAGCTAAATCATCCTATTGTTACACTTTTGGGTTCAATTCACAATACTGTAAACAATTTAACATCCCGGGCTCCCTCCTCACAGCATTTCCCACAAAAGGCCTCAATTTCACTCAATATTTCACCCCAAATTCATCAATTGCTTGATTTAGCTTTGATTCAACATCATCATCATCCAATTCTCATAATCAATAATTCGAGAATCATCAAACTCGCAGAGAACAATAATTATAACGCATGATTAAAATCAGAATATAATTAAGGTAGAAACTAACTCAAATTCTGCAAAATAACACCTTCTAAACCCATAAATAGATTCGATTCAACATTATCATAGGCCAATCCGCATAATCGAACAATTCGATATTCATCAAACCGAGATACAACCACAATTATAACACATAAAATAAAAATAAGAATACCATCAAGACATTTCTGGCTCAAATTCTGCAACATGATACCTCCGAAGTCCAGAAACAATTACATGCAATCTGCTGACATGGATACTACTCAATGTCCCAACTAAAGAGGTTGCAAAACTTTGTGAAGTTTCTATTAATTTGAGGAGATTAAGAATACCCACCTCTCTTCCAAGCTTAGGACCCGATTTATGGGTTTTGGTTGTGGGTTTGGATGTGCTAGAACTCGAAAATCGGGTTCTTTAATCGCTGCCCAACGTAGTCTTTGAACCAGCCCGTCCCAAACCAGTTTTGCCCCCTTTTTCGCTTTAATTACGGCGGCGTTCTGCGCCGAGGCCGCGCACCAGCCTGTGGGGGTTGTCGCTGTTAGCACAGGTTGTCTTGGCTGCCCCACTGACCCCCCTCTCTCCCCCTCTCGCTCTTTCTCTCTCTCCATGTGGTTCCTAGGGGTGTCGCGGGTTTGGGTAGAACCCCCCTTCGCTGCCTAGCTTCTCGGGTGAAGGAGAAGGGCTTCAGCCTTTTTTTGATTTCCCCATTTTTTTTGGCTAGACATCTAATGCCTCTCAGCGCAATTCATACCTGATCTCCTAATTCAAGCTGTTAATTCTAACGCTCATCGATCTATCCATTCCCGTTAGTAACGCTCGGTCAAATATTCGACGAAATAAATTCTAAGGTATGTCAACCCAATGACACTCGGAAATCTACTTGATTTAGTAATCGATAATAATTCTCTTTTTAATAAAATTATCACTTAAGCAAGCATGACAGTATTAATCTAACTCAACTAACATAATTAAAATATGATTTTGCAATATCAAGAAATAGGCTTGATAGCTTCAATAAAATTGGGGTATTACACTCTCTCCCCATAAAAGAATTTCGTCCTCGAAATTCCAAGGTCTCCAATTCAGTCATCCACAACATGTGCATACACATGGTATGATCTACACAACTCATAACACAATCCGAAATCTTGTTTTACAATTAATTGAATCTTTTAAATCGGAAAAGAGACTTATGGTATGCAATCTTCTCATTGCCAATCCTATTCAAACATCTACTTACTATATTTAGGTGTCAAGGGTAATTCGCATTGAAGAGGAACAATTGAGTTGACACGGATAACCTTTTCAAACTCAAGTTGAGAAAAAAGTTTTAACAAAAACTGCTTTACATTGAGGCATAAAAGTGGACATCTAAGGAGCCTTTTATACATAACATCTAGTGGCACCACTGAAGGTCAAGTCAAGGTAGCTTATTGAATCAACTTTCTCCTAAAGTACGAAAGAGTCAAATCTATGTTACACAATAAGCCAAGGCTTCAATAAATATATACATTTTGCTTTGCCTATTATACCCCTTTTGTATTGCAGGTAGGCCAACAGTTGAGAAGGGTAATTTTGTCCACTCATACTAATAAGGATAATTTTGTTTAGGTAATGTAGAGACATTGGTAAACACCTCAAATTAGCTACACTGCAGCAGTTACATTTTCTAAGAGAAACAATAATCACGTCACTTCTCCACCTCCCACCATCCTCCGCCCTCTCTCCAAGTTTCCATTATAAACTGCTCCTGTAGCCACTACATATTAACCACAAATTTCAATGTTTTAAAAAAAACAAAAACAGTACAACTACCCTACCACTCCAAGATAGAAGACTCAACCTCATTTCTCACCATACTCATATAAGTGCCCTGGGAAGATGGAAAATTCATTCTTTTGAAAAATTCAGCAGTAATTTTATTCTTATTACTTCCTTTGCTTTACTACATAATCAATATGCTTTTTCTCAATACCTTACCGTAACTACTCTTTCATCTATCAAATCTTTGGTTGGCCATAATTTTGTCCTTAATCATCTCACTCAAATTCCTAGACTCTTCATCGATCCAAAAGTTTAAGTGCTTATAGCCTTAAATCTTAATTTGCTCTATACTTTACTGTAAATTTCGGAACGTTAATTTTAGAATTGCCACTCTTTAATTTTTTTTCCCCCTATAACATCATACATATCATCCCACTCCAATCTAGAAGGAGAAAATTGGATATATATACCTTTTGTTTTCAGGTAATTTCAATGTGATATCTATCTATCTATCTATCTATCTATCTATCTATCTATGTTATATCTATGTTATATGATAAGTCAACGTTAGAAATAATGTATAACTTTTTCTTTGTCTATTATACCCTCCCTTGAAATTAGTTCCTTCTTATGATTTAATTAGGTGCAAGTAATGTGTTTATATAACATAGATTATTACTAAGGTTAATATTGTCAACATAGTTGACTGTTAAAAATTTCCCCCCCTAAACATTAGAAAAAATGGGTACGTGTGGGATGAAAAAAACTGCCCATGTCAGTTAATCTGTCTCCATTCCAACTCCCACTCACTTGCACTATCTCTTTAACTTTTTGAAGAGTTATACTGCATACAAGCTATCTGTGTAGACAAGGGGTACATAGTCCTTCACAATTCGATTGCATGTGCTACCAAACCCAACACTCCCAACCCTTTAAATTTCATTCATCTTATTTCCTCCCATCTCTTCCCTATTTCTTTTTTTAAAGAGATGAATTAGCACATAATCCTTCACACCCACCCCGCAGCAAATAAATTATCTTATACAACAATAATAAGTTGTATCACACGTCTAGATCTCAATTTAATTCCTTTTATTATCTGTTCTCTTTTTTATCCTTTTATTAATAGATGAATTGGTATATAATCCAATCCTTAACACCTCTAAACAATAAGTTGTACTATACTTCTCGATATAAATTTATTTTCTTTTATTAGTATTTCTTTTTGTGATCACCCCTTTTCGTTAATCTCTTTTTAAAAGAATTGACATCCTAATTCATTCATACATCCAATCCATTTTATTTTATTTTATCATTATTGAAAATTTTAAAATGAACATAATCTTTTTAAATTTTCTTTGGTTGCTAAAGTGTCTTTTATTTTTTCAATTTTTAAATCACCATCATTACAATAAACTTTGATTTATCAAAAATAATTTAGTATCTATGTTTAATTATATGATAAGTCAATATTCTAAATGTTAAGTAACTTCGTTCTGTGAACTATACCCTTGATCATTTTTTTACTCCTAATTTTAGAGAAAATTATGACATAAGTAATCGCAAAAATAAAGAAGAAAATTAGTAACTATCATAATAGAGTAAATTAAAGATCTTGAATTTGAAATTGTTCAAAAACAAACTCGACCAAAAGTTTAACTTGATGTCTGAAGGCTCACTAATAAGTTTATACTCCAATAGAAAACATCTAATATTTTTAATAGTGGGTGTAGCTCAACTATTGAAGTCTCTAAAAGTTATTATCAGAAATAAGAGTCTTGATCTCGCCTACTAATTTTTTGAACAAAATTGTTATCTCAATAATGATAAAATTATTTACCCACCACCTTTTTTTTTAAGAAAAAAGCTCTCTGCATTAATGATCAAATGTCCTCCAATCTATAAACTGTAATTTGAACCTTCTTACGTCCCTCTACTCAGTCTATATTATCCGTTTTGGAGTTTAAGGAAATCAGTGGTGGAAGAGTTCGGGAAGAAGAGAGGGAGAGAAATTATGGGTTCACTGTTTGAAGAGAACATAGACGCAAAGCTAACCAATTCATAACATATCTTAATTAATGACCTTCTCTTGCTTATGCATATAACAATAACCAAAATATTCAGGAAAAGCTAAGCAATTGATAGCAATAATCCACTATACTGAATAACATGCGATTATGACAAACTTGATGTGAGTCATTGATTTATGTATGTAGGTATTGATGTTCTCCTTTTTTTGTTGACATCAATTTGTACATTATGAATATCTATTTTTAATTCTTCCTCCTATTTGCAATGGGATGGGTACTAATGCTTTTGATTATAAGTTGACATGATATTGGATTGTTATTGGATTTTCCCCCCTTGTTCTGATTGTATATCTTCATTAACTTAATATTGCTGTCCCTTTAATTATATATTGGCATATTTGTTTTTTTTCGATAATGTTAATTTATAGTTGTAGTAATTTGGTGACTTTATTTTACCCTTGATAGTTGGTGCTTACGGTCCTCAATTTATCCTTTTTTTCTTAAAAAAAGTGCCTGTTGGCCCTTCTTCTTTCCGAAAGAGAATCCAATCTGAACTGGTTGTTTGCCGTTCAAGAATTGGAATAAGGGACTTTTGGTAAGACCTCCCGGGACTCTTTCATAGAATTCCAACAATTTCTCTCGCTCCTCAAAAGCCCACAGGAACGGAGTTAATGCTCCCACATCTTAGCAGGATCTTTAATTTTGTTAATATTCATATATTTTTACTATTATACCCTTTTTATATTATAGATAGCTACGGTTGATAGGTGTAATTTTTGTCCACTCATACTATCATATAACTTTGAACAAAGGATATCAAAAAAAATGTAAAAAACAACACCAAAATCACTTCCACTGCCAATCTAATGTCCCACACATCAATAGCTGCTTCAGTTTTGTTTAAAACCTGTCAATAAAAAAGCTTTAGTTTAAATTTTGTTAACTATCCACCTCCTTCATGTTTACTATCAACACCCAAAATGTCTCTTTCTTCAAATTGTACTCGTCGCCATTAGGATACTCTTCCAGTGAAGCTTCGACGAAATGGAAATAAGTAAGCCCTTTTTTTTTTTTTATGGTTTTAGACTTTTGTTCGTCATGCTTTCCATGTTTGTTGTTATGTGGTCATTATTGTATGTTATGGTTTGGCCATCAAATTCACTCTCCAGATCATCAGGCCGTTTGTCCCAAACTTCAGTACACACCTTTTATGTATCATACATAGAAGTTTATTTACTCATTTCCTTAATTTGATATGATCCATAGAAGGTTGTGGCAAAAGGGGGAAAGAGAATATTAGGTTCATAATCTCTGGGACAAACTTTAGCTTTTGCACTAATTTCATATGATCCATAGACTATTAATACATTGTCACTATAGGAGCTCATAAATTCCTTTTTACATTACCAATATTAACATCTACCTAATAGTATTAATTCCCATCAACAAACACTTATTGTAAGGGGTGGGAATTTACACCTCATTTTGGATAGTATGCATTTCCCAATTATTAAATTTTTCACTTTATTTATAAGTAGATAATTTATTTATACAAGGTTTTTCCTTTGGTATGTTTCAATGACGTACACACCTTGCATGTGTCTTCATCCAACGTGCCATAAGTGGGATGTCAAGGCACGCTTTATTAGATTATTCAATGTGCAACAGACAATTTGGTGTGCAACAGACAAAATTGGTGGCAATCTATGGAAAATGATTTTTGTCGATGCAAATGTATGTTCATAATATTCTTCTACTTTTAATAACTATGGTTTATTATTTCTAATTCTCATGTTAATTTTTTACTGTATACAAATACTAATAAATTCTAGGGAGATCCTATTCAATGTATGATCTTCGCTAAAGATGCCGTTTTCTTTTGTTATTTCTCTCAAAGAGGGCTTTGTATATTACCTAGAAGGTGTATATGCCATTTCGGTTGCGGAACAACTTCGTGCAATAACCAACCAATGTCAATTCAATTTAACAAAAGGAACTGAAATTGTGGAGGCTTCACCTCAGTTGGAAAACTTTCCATTTAACTATTACAATTTAGTGGGATTGCATGCTATTCCCTCTTTCTTGGGCAAGAAATCTCAAGTGATCGGTACGCCTACCTACTTTTACTCAATCATCGTATTATTTTTTTTCATTAGCTTATGATGTATCTGTGGGGAAGAATCACGAATACTCAATGTTGAATTCAAAAGCTAAACTAAGCAAGCTGAATTCAAAAGTGAGTTTAAGTGATATCACGGTTGGAATGAATGAATAGGATAGAACTAAACTCTCTCTCAGATGCAGAAACACCACTAAGTTTGAGTTTAGAGCCCTTAACCTTAATTAGGATACAGAAACACCATCTAATTAAAAGTTAAGACTTACTTGATCACCACATTAATCAGCCTAATTAAGGATAAGCAAGTGAAGTATTTAAGGGAAATGAAAGCAAATGCTCTCAATTCTGGTTTTATATTCAATATCAAAGTTAAGTACAAAATAAGCCTCCTAAGGCCTTATATACGTGGCCTTTAGGCATATTGCTAGCAAAGGAGGTTTCCTCCTTAGGAAGGAAATGTCTAAGTAAGCTTAAGTTAGGTGCTTAGGACAAATCTAGTTTACAAACTTGATTAATTCCAGAATTCAAAGAAAGCAAGACAAATGATCATGCTAATCCTTAATACATGTATTTAAGCCTAATACATCAGCTTTACTAGAGAAAAATAAAGAAATAGCAGTTGTAAAGTGCTTTCCCCTTTTTGGCTAGCCAATCCGAGTGAAGGGTGCAAAATCTCTCTTTGTTTTCTCATTGGTTCACTTCCTTCAAGGTTGTTTCTTCAGCAAATGATGATGTTCCTGCTGTTTAGACTGGTAACTGAAGCAAACAAGCAAGGAAGGAGTTGAGCAAACCCACTTGAGGAGGAAAAACACCTAGGTGCTTAACCGGGTTCTAGAAGCTTGAAAACAGCCCGGTTTTCTGCCTCTTTTTCAGCCAATCAAAAGTGAGCATGATTTTACTTCCACACCATGGGGGGACTTCTTAAGGTGTGTAAAAATCCTCTAAGTAAAGAAATCAAGGTTAAGACGTCACTTAAATATTTTACCGTACAGATTTGGACCAAAACTAACATGGTTAATAAAATGGTCTGATTTCTTCACTTGGACTGAGCATGATTGGGTTTGCTTGCTTGGACCTAAAAGGTAACATCTAGTGGAACACAAAATTGCAAAACTCTAGGACTTAAACCATAATGTAGCTTAGGAAATCCATGCTCAATACCAAGTACATTCTAGTTTAACTAGACGGTTTGGATAGTTTGGGTTTATTGGCTGAATTGGATGGATAAATGAAGTTCAAATGAGTTGAAACTTAATTTGTTGGAAAGCTAACTTCTTCTAATTCAAACCCATTAAAAAATATTAGGCTTAAACCTCAAAGAGGCGTAAGTAATTAAGCTCTCAAAAATCAGGTATGTTGCTTGATTCAACCCGTGACCTGGTGTTTTGCTTCTTAAACAAAATGTGGATGATTTATTTACATTCTGGCTAGCAAATTAAGATTACCTTGACTGATTTGATTCTCCAAATTAAGGTGCATGGAAAGATCTCCATCATCCTCCCCTTGTTGCGAAAGATTTAACCTCAAATTGGTCTAGGTAATCACCTTCCATACTTGGCTCAATTCTGGCTGAAATAAGATCATCCATTCAAATAAGTCTCTCTTGATCTTAGAGACTCTTTTCCCATCATTCCCCTTACTAGTTTGAATGTTGTTTGGAGGGGACTCTTTGAACTTGCTTTGAACCCGTTCCTCAAATGCTCTTAATTCAGAATTAGGAGCTCTAAGTAATGGTTCACCAAAAGTGAGAAAAAGGCTGAGATGCTCATGGCTCCTTAGTGGATGGTTGGTGCCCAAAGTGAGCATTTCACCTTCATCTACTTATACTACTATCGCCATCAAAGGTTCTTCAAATTCATCCCCAACATTCTCTTCATGTTCCTCCTCTAATTCGGCCTCCTCTACTGCCTTCCATTCGGTTAAGGTAACAAACCTATGGTTTGTGCAAATCCGAAGCTAAGTGCCCAAATCCTTGGCACTTAAAACATCTTTGGAATGGGTGTCGTGGGTTTAGGGGTAGGAAATGGACTCCCCTTGTTCACGGATTGGTCATGGGTTGGGGGCTTTGGAAATTCATGCTTAAGGGGCTGCCTTGCTTTCTTTTGCTGCTTAACCTTGTGAGCCACACATACACTTCATCAAACGTTGTATAAGCTTGCAAATCAACCACATTAGCATACCTAGGATTAAGACCTCCTATGTACCTAACCATGGTTTGCTCTTCAGGTTCTTGTAAATCACATTTGATTGCAAGCTTTTCAAACTACCTTATATACTCTTCTACATTCAGGTTGCCTTGAGTCAAGTGATGAAGTTGAGAATAGCAATCTTGAACGTAGGTAGGGGGAAGAAACCAAGCCTTAAGCTTGGATTTCATCTTCTCCCACGTTTTGATCCTTGTCTTTCCTTCTCTAACTCGTTTGGTGCACAAGTTAGTCCACCAAAGGGAGGCGTATTTTCTGAGTCTTAAGGCCACCAATTTCACCTTCTTGTCTTTTAGAACATCCATGTACTCAAAAACATTATCAACTGTATGCAACCAATCCAAAAACACTTCTAGATTAAGCTTGCCTTCATATTCTGGGATTTTAACTTTGAAATCATTTGTAGTAGCTTGAATCCGTGGGTCTGGTCTTGTCATCCTTAAGGGTTCATCCTCACTAGATGAATCCAAGGTATGACTATACACTTGTTCTTGCCTTTTAGGATCAGATTGGATGGTTCTTTACTGACTTTTTTGCTTTTGCTTCAAAAGTGCACCAAGCTGTTTTCAAAGATACTCATTTTGAGCCTTAGTTTCTTACTCGTGCTGAGCCTCTTCACTAACAGTCTTCATTAGCATCTCATTCTGCCTCGTAAGTGTTTCAAATCTCTCTTCCAAAATCAAACTCGCACTAGAACTCATGGTAGAACTAGATATGTATGGGGCTGATTTTTGAATGTGTTTTAGGGAATGTGTTTGGGTGGCTTTACGGGGTGTGGGGGTTGGTTTCAGGCATAGATGAAACTTTCTCTGATACCAAATATGATGTATCTATGGGGGAGAATCATGAATACTCAATGTTGAATTCAAAAGCTAAACTAAGCAAGTTGAATTCAAAGGTGAGTTTAAGTGATAGCAAGGTTGGAATGAATGAATATGATAGAACTAAACTCTCTCTTAGATATAGAACCACCACTAAGTTTGAGTTTAAGGTCCTTAACTTTAATTAGGATACAGAAACACCACCTAGTTAAAATTTAAAACTTCCTTGATCACCACCTTAATCAGCCTAATCAAGGACAAGCAAGTAAAGTGTTTAAGGAAAACGAAAGCAAATGCTCTCAATTCTGGTTTTGTATTCAATATCAAAGTTAAGTACAAAATAAGCGTCCTAAGGCCTTAAATGTGCAGCCCTTAGGCAGATTTCTAGCAAAGGCGGTTTCCTCCTTAGGAAAGAAACGTTTAAGTAAGCTTAAGCTAGGTGCTTAGGACTAATCTAGTTTACAAGTTTGATTAATTTAAGCTACTTACAACCAAAATTCAAATAAAGCAAGACAAATGATCATACTAATCCTTAATACATGTATTTAAAGCTAATACATCAGCTTTACTATAGAAAATAAAGAAATAGTAGCCGTAAAGTGCTTTCCCCTTTTTGGCTAGCCAATTCGGATGAAGGGTGCAAAATCTCCCTTTGTTTTCTCATTGGTTCACTTCCTTCAAGGTTATTTCTTCAGCAAATGATGATGTTCTTACTGTTTACACTAAATTGAAGCAAACAAGCAAGGAAGGAGCTGAGCAAACCCAGTTGAGAAGGAAAAACACCTAGGTGCTTAACTAGGTTCTAAAAGCTTAAAAACAACCCGATTTTTTGCCCCTCTTTCAGCCTATCAAAAGTGAGCATAATTTTAATTTCAGGCTATGAAGGGACTCCTTAGGGTGTGTGCAAACCCTCCAAGTAAAGAAATCAAGGTTAAGACGTATTTAAGTGGGAGACTTCCACTTAAACATTTTGTCGTACAGATTTGGACCAAAACTGACAGGGTTAATAAAATAGTCTGATTTCTTCACTTCAACTAAGCATGATTGGTTTTTCTTACTTTGACCTAAAAGGTAACATCTAGGGGAACCCTTGGTTTTTCTTTCTTGGACCTAAAAGGTAACATCTAAGGGAACCCAAAAATGCAAAAATCTAGGACTTAGACCGTAATGTAGCTTAAGAAATCACATACTCAAAACCAGGTACATTCTAGTTCAACTGGGCAGTTTCCATAGTTTGGGTTTATTGCTGAATTGGATGGGTAAATGAAGTCCAAATGAGTTGAAACTTTTTTGCTAGAAAGCTAAGTTCTTGAACTTCAAACCCATTGAAAAATATTAGACTTAAACCTCAAATAGGCCTAAGTAATTAAGCTCTCAAAAACCGGGTATGTTGTTGGATTCAACCTGTGACCTACTGTTTTACTTCTTAAACAAAATGTGGATTATTTATTTACATTCTGGCCAGCAAAATAAGATTACCTTGGCTGATTTGATTCTCCAAATCAAGGGGCATGGAGAGATCTCCATCAGCTTACATTACTATTGTTATATCTAAATTATCTCAACTTACAACTGATTTCATATAGATGTAATGGGAATAATCATTCATTTGAATCCCCTGAAAACATTCCCCGATCAACATAAATAGAAAAGGGACATTATCCTTATGGATAAAAGGTATATTTGCATTGGCTCACCAAACGCATTTGTATCAAACTCATCATTTTTCAAAACTTGCTCATTAACATAATTTAATTTTCATAATGTCCAGTTACATCGCTATGAGACTCACCCTTTGCGACCATTTTGCTTATGAAATTCATGAGCAACTTCAGCGAACCACTAAAAATCAAGGGGTGTTACTTGCGTGCGGTCTTCATGTTAGCGAATTCAATGGTAAGCTTATTCCATTAACCTTTTCTATTTTCCTTATACATCTTCATATCTAACTCACAATTACAACTTTATATCCATGCCAGCTTTTTAAAAAAATTTGTAGATTTATCTCTTTCAATGGGAAAATTTAATGGATTTTACGAAGACTACAAACATGATACATCTATGAGCTTATTGAAGTGGTACACCCATCTTTTTTCTAATTTTGTCAAAATAGCTTACTTTCCAAAATTATTTCCGCATTTTTGCTCTAAAATATTAAATTAATATAGGTATCATAATGATGGCTTTACTCAAAGAAAGCAAAATGGCCTGATTCATGTAGTTTACTGTTACATCAATCATTATGGGTATCAAATGCTCACCGTTTACATATTGCCAACTTCCGATCCTCCCCAAAGGTATTATGTTCTATTGGCAATCAAATCACCCCAATTAACAAATATCATACAAATTAATTCTACCGCTTTTCTTTTAAGAAATATGTACTCATCCCAATTTAGATTCATCATATAGGTGCAATTTTTTAGAATCATTGTGACTATAGTTGATATTGACCTTGGAAGCTTTCATTGGTGCAATGCTTGCTCTGTATGTAGCCATAAAGTATATCCTAATGGTCAACATGTGATTTGCTACTATTGTAAGAAGAATGCAACTATTGCACTGGGGAATGCTTCCTCTCATAATCTTCAACAATTTAGTATTCTATGGCTTATCTTACGCCCCACATAAGCCACAGTCCTCACTTTCTTCCTTTTTTTACTCTAAAACATTTGTTAAATGTAATGGTGAAGATCACCATTCAAGATTCAATAGGTCAAATGCGAGCATTGGGGTTTACGAAACAAGTTGAATTCCTACTCAGCTTATCTCCATTACTTTCAAAAGATTTACAAGTTAAGCTACCTTACTCTAAAATATGTTTTGCTCCTTAATTTCCCCTTAAATTACCATACTTTTAGCTAGCATACTTGATACTATCCTTACTATCTAGGAAAATGGAGATCATGAACTAAAAAAGCAATGTCAACCCTACATGCTTATACCTTATGCATTTCTGTTATACCCTCTGACATGATCATTCAATTCAAGAGATTGCTATCGTCTTACTTATGTCATCAATGTCAACTGGAAGGAAGAACGTGCTTATCAAGTAAAGGGTTAGTACCTACAACCTAAATCAATAAGGTCTTTTATATTTTTTATCACCCTTGCTTTTCATATGGTACATATATTTACATCACGAATTAAACTTTTTTTTTTCAGGGCATATGGGATGCTATTGAATACATCAGCACTTTAACTTTGATACTATTTTTCCACTTTACCTATGGTCCAAATATGTACTTATGCACTTTGCTATGCAATGCTTATATACCAAGTTTGTTTTTCCCCTCTTGCAACTACATATAAATTGTTATCTACTTTACATCTTTTTCAACAGTTGGCTAACTTTCATTCTTTTTTTGCAATGCAATTTTTATAATAAATTGTACATATTTTTGTTTAACCTTCACGTATTTGTGTATAACTTTTTCCTAGAACAACAATACTTAATAAATACAACACCTTAGCTATTACACATACGGTATAAATTTACATTCCATAATTTATATTCATAGCCTTTGTAGCCTCAGTTAGATTATTTACCATGTACCTATACTATGTATTTTCATTGCCTTCCTCTTTACCCAAAATATTTCATGTTAAAATTTCAATCAATCAGTGGAGAAATATAATTCATTTACATCATTTCATGTTTTCAAAGGCATTGCTCTTAATGCCATTGCCATTGGAATAATATTGGTTCCCTTCTTAATATTTTCAGTTGATTATTTCTTGTACATATGTACCTAGAGCATCAAAAATAACTACATGTATTAAGCATCCAGGCCACCAGCTAAAATTTATTGTATCCTTAACTAATTTTATTTACATAGGTTTTATGTATGCACCAAATTTTATTTGCTTAGGTTTTACAACCACTAGGCCACCAGCTAGAGCATCAAAAACAAGTAACCACAATCTTTATGTGCAATGGGTGCGGGATCCCCGATTCGAGAAAGAGATTTAGATGCATGAATTTACTATTTTATGCAAAATACAAAGTGGGTCAATACTGATCACAATGGTTAGAGAGTGTAATAAGTATTTTACCAAACTCTTGGTGTAGGTAATTCAAAATATTCCATTTTATATACTGAATCAAATTATTTGTGCGTTTTTTTTTCCACAATAACAAACCTATATTGCCTTCAATACTAAAATTTAGCAAAATTTATTCTCTTTTATGTATAACTCACAATAGTCTTCTCTTTTTAAATCAGCTGGTCAACTTCCCTTCCATTATCATATAGATTTCATCACACTATACGATAACCAATTATAACACTTCATACATAACATACATATATCAAATATGTGTGTGTATATCTAACTATGTAATGTTATATAATAAGGCTAGAGGTCAATTAATGTATAAATTTTGATTTACCCATTATACCATCACTTTTAAACTTATTTACTTTTCGTAAAT
>NCQV01070837.1:1623-13180 GCA_002740545.1 Lophocereus schottii
TTGAGTCCATAAACGGATTTTTAGAGCTTACACACCTTATTAGGTCCTGTGGAGTGAAAACCTGGAGGTAATGTCATATAGACTTCTTCATGCAGATCCCCATGTAGGGAGACATTATTAACATCCAGCTAATGTAGTTCCCATCCTTTAGCAACACCTACTGACCGAAAACATCGCACACTAACTAACTTGGCTACTGGTGCAAATATTTCATTAAAATCAAAAACCTCTATTCGTTAGTCTCCTCTAGTAAAAAGTTTGGCTTTGTACCATTCAATGGATCTGTCTGCATTGTACTTAACTTTGTATACCCACTTACAATCAATAAGCTTCTTGCCAGTTGGTAAGTTTACAATTGTCCGGGTTTTATTTGGTTCAAGTGCCTCAATATCTTTAGCCATTACCTCTCTCTAATTTTCATCCTGAATAACCTCATGAAAGTACCTGGGCTCCATAATTTTGTTAATAGCACACAAGATATTGTTGATGTGTAGCAGAAAACTTTACACAAGTGACATAAGTGGGCTAGATAAAGTGCGGTCTTTTGTTGTAGCAGAGTAGCATAAGTAATCTTGCAAATGACTTGATGCCTTTTATTCTCTTCTTCCACATCCCAAATATTCTTCTGTGGACTCTTCACCATAACTCCCCCTATCCGTTATGGTCTCGATAGCAAGAGATAGCATATTATGGCCATGCCTAAATTCGAACGATCCAGGAAAAGGCCCACTGCGGCCTGGGTTGTGTGAGGCCCAAACTCACCATGATAGGCCTATCCCATTCCAAGGATAGACGCCATGCCCGTTGTTAGACTAGGTTTCGTCATTGTAAGGTCCCTCAGTGCTATTGACTATTACACCTGACCCATTGGACCAAACTACTTCTTAGGCTGTGTCATTTGGTCCACATAACTCAACAAATGGTGCAGAATCTCCTATCTTGAAAATTCCTGTATCTTGGATGTGATCTTTTTTTAACCATGTTTTAGGATGCGTATGCAAATGTATTGTCAAAAAAGATTACATCTATGCTTGCAAATAATTCCCCATAATCCAGATCATATACATTCTATTCCTTCTTTCCAAAAGGATAGCCTACAAAGACACGCTTTTGACTTTGCGATGCAAATTTATCCTTTGTCTTTGGTATTTATGAACATAACATAGGCATGCAAAGACTTTTATGTGATCATATGTGGGTTGTGCATGGAATATGATCTCATATGGAGTCTTGCCATTCAAAATGGGGTAGGTGTTCTATTTATTAAGTATGTTGCTACTAAGGCACATTCCTCCAGAATTCCAATGATAGATTTGCTTGAAAATGAAGTGTCAATGTTTAAAATAAGATGATGTTTCCTTTCAACTTTGCCATTTTGTTAGGGCATATCAACAGAGCTTGTTTGATGCGTTATTCCATAATCAGCATAGAACTTCCTCATGGGACTTGAAGTGAACTATTTCTTTTGTCGCTTATTACAACGTTGACACTCATGTTAAATTGAGTTTTTACCATCATATAAAAAGTCATAACCAATTTAGACACCTCACTTTTGTCTTTCATTAAGTAGACCCAAGTTCTTCTGCTAACATCATCAACAATTGATAAGAAATAATGTGCTCCACATAATGACTCAACTCTATATGCACCCCAAATATCGCAATGCACAAAATTAAAGCAACTTGTAGCGTTATTATCAGTCAAAGGAAAAGGCAATCGATTCTGCTTTATATTAAAACACACATCATAGGTTTATCACTACCTTTATTTTCAAAAATTCCAAATTTGCTAGAGAATAACGACATAATTCCCTTTGAAGGATGGCCTAATCTTTGATGCCACACATCACAAGTATCCATTTTATTTGTGTTAGCTTTTGTTGGTGAATCTTCCTTGAACAAATGGACCACTCTTTGTTGTTCACCCACTCCAATCGACTATCTTAAAGCAAGGTCCTATATCACACATAGTTTAGGAGTAAATGTCACTGTACAGACTAAATCATTTATAAGTTGCACAACGAATATTAAGTTGTAAGTTAAACAAAGAACATACAACACATCATATAAAGTTATGCTTGAATTTAATTTCACCATTCCTTGTTTGGTTGCACCACTACTTTGCCCATTCAGCATATTTACCAAGATCGGATGAATTTCATGGGGCTTGCTAAACTTTGTAAGATCACAAGTCATTTGACAAGTAGCCCCACTATCAAGTAACCAATCGCCATTACCTGACAACTTGGCACCACCTATTTTAGGTGCATGGATGAGACTAAGTAAATGTTAAACCTCATCAACAGTCAAGCCCAAAACCATGGGTGGACGGTCAGTCCTCTCGGTCTCGACAGTAGGTTACTCGTCGATGTATGCATGGGCTGCATATGCCGCGTTCTGTCCTCGTCTTCAACCAGCAGTTCCTCTATTGCCTCATCCTTCTCGGTCCTTTCCACGGGGATGTCCATCACCTCACGATACCCACGCGGTTGGATATCTGATGATCTCGAAGCAACTATGCTCTTCATGCCCCGTTTTGCCGCAATGTGTGTAGGTTGGGCGTTGCGAGGGTTGTAACGTACTGGGAACACTCACGACAAACACAACTCATTCTCGACATTCCCGTCTCATCGCACCATGACTCTTTGATGGTTCTCCACTTGCATCACTATATTAAAAATTTTATCAAGTTGGGGGTAGTGATTCTTGAGCAAGCAATTGATTTCGTATTGATGAAAAGTCATCATCATTTAGGCCCATCATACATCCGAATAAGCTTCTTTGCTACTCCACACTTATACCCTTTACAGGCGCACCTTTGCATGGTTGTTCAACTCATTCCATAAAGTCATCAACTTGTTATAGAAATCTCCCACAACCAGATTTCCGTGTTTACAATTTGCTATTGTCGCTTTAAGTTGATGAATTTTGGTAGATTAGCAATCGAATACCTCTTCTTTAAATCCTCCTATATTTCATGGGTTGTTTCTATATAAACCACATTAAGTCATTGCTTTGGATTGATGATATTGAGGAGACAAGAGTAGAGCATGGAGTTTAACAAATCCCATGCATCTATTTCTGAGAACTCTTGTTCTGTAGCTTTTTTAGGTCGTTTTAGCATTCCTTCTATGAACCATATTTTGTCCTTTGCTCTTAATATAGTTCTAACTACTCCTTACCATAGTTCGTAATTTTCCCATCAAAAATTACTGCAATTATTGGTATTCCTAGTCCTTATGGATGCAGGAAATATGTAGAATGAGCTTTGATAACAAAATTTTTCTTGTCTCCTCCAACCATGAATGAATGAGTATCAAAATCACCTTAGATCTTAATGCTTTGATACCATGAAGATTTTTGAATAAAAAATAGAAATTTTGGTGAGAATTGATCAAGGCTTTTATTAAATTTCTCTAACCCATCATACAAGCTACAAAGGTAAGCTAACCATCTAATTATACACACCTAATGTCACTGCACCCTAAGTAATCAACAATATTAGCAAGATTATCTTAGGAAAATAATTGCAAGATAATAGAAAGAATTAGTTTCCCAAACAAAGTGATACACATTATTTTATTTCCTAATATTTATATTTAACTTTGATCATGCTTGAAAATTCAAAGTAATATTAAGATGTATGCACTTGGAATTTCAGGTTGGCATAATTTGTGCAAAACTTAATAAAAAGATAATAGGAATACCTAAAAAAAAGAAAGAAAAGAAGAGAAATATAAGCACAGTTCATTTGAAATTGTATGCATGAAATTGTATATTTTTTAATTTCAATATTGAGCTACTCTATCATGTAGTTTACAAGAATTTAAAAACAGTTCATTTGAGTAAAACTTTCTATACTAACTCAATGCTAATGCTCTTAACATTGTAGGTCTGAGTGTTTTCGAAATCTATGTACACTATGGTGGTAGTTGGCATCCATCAATGAAGAATGTGAAAGTTGAAGGTAGCATAACCATGTTTTTCGTCGGCAATGATAGTGAAGAGAAGTAAATCATGAAGTATATGACTCAATTAGAATACAAGAATATAAAGAAAATGTATTTTCTATTTCCTGGTTAAAGTATGCAAATTTAGTGTGCTTTAGTAGATTATGTGCAGTGCAGTTATAAACTGAGCATGAAGATAATGATGATGAGAAGTCTGCTATGACATAATTGGAATTATTACACAAAAGCTTAACTGCTACACTAAAGAACATGCAAAACTTGTCCCGCCAATCCCTTATACACAAAAGTCCCTTGTAGCTGAACGTGTGGTCATTGTCAACCAATTTCAATGGGTGGATGATTATGGAGGATTTCAACGGGAGGATGACTATATGATCATGCAAAACTAGGAGATGGTGAAGATGTTTTTCTTAATGGCAATGAAAATGTGGAGGGTGACAATGATGAGGTCATTGCTACTAGACAAAAGCTTAAATGCTACACTAAAGAACAACAAGAGTCTGAACAAGAATTCAGAGATATGGCAGTAAAGCAAAACTATAGGTGGGGCATTTGGTTAGAGTGATGGTGTTAAAGTTCTAATGGTGATGAAAACTCTCCCTATTATTATGATGATTGTAGAGGTGATGATGACACAAAAAAGAAGAAGAAAAGGAAGCATCAAAGACAAAGATGTGAAGTTTGTAATCTAAAGACCAAGGTTGAGCATAAAATACTCAATATAGCAAATGAATGAAGCAATATTTAGAGATGCTTTGCATGATTACATTACAAACAAGGTTATGACATTAGAATGGTGAAGAGTAATTTAAACAAAAAGCATGGCAACAAAATGCTTTGGCAGTAATAACTACAATTGGAGAATCCATGCTTCATGGATAAGTCAAAAAAGGGCATTTTAGGGATAAATTTATAGGCATACTCATATTTGCAATAAAAATAAGGTAGCACCTAAAATGAGCTTTAAATAGATTGCAAGCAATTATTTCAACATATTCAGAAATTGCCCTTATAGGAAGTGTAAAGATATCAAGCAACAAATATTTAGGATTTTAACGAGGAGGTTGCTATTTGGAAATGTAAAATAGCAATGCAAATTGCTTTAGAGAAGATCCATGGATCATATATTGAACAATTTGGGAGATTACACAATTATATGCTGACCTTATGAGATTAAATCAAAACAACTCAATGACGTTTAAGCAAATTACAACTTCTGATAAGTCTGAACCTCCATTCCAAAGGATCTATATTGGTTTGGCAGCATTAAGATAGGGATTTCTGCAGGATTATAGGTCATTCATATCCATAAATGGGTGTTGCTTAGAAAAACTCCACATGGGGTGAGCTATTATCAGAACTGGGTAAGGATGGTAACAACCAGATCTCTCCTATCGCGTGAGCTATGGCTAAGAAAAAAATAAAAAAGCATAGATTTGGTTTCTAGAGTTGCTAACGGCTAACCTAGGTTCCATAGATGGAACTGGCTACACCATTATGTTTGACTCACATAATGTAAATTTTCTTTGCATTTTTTGAATTATAATTTATTTGTCTAGCATTATAATTGTACAATTTATTATTGTCTTTTGAACTTGTGTAGGGTTTGTTGAAATCTATTATGAAAGTTAGGCCTCTTGCAACTCAAATAATTCATGTAAGAGTAATGGAAGATTTTGTCAAAGAGACAAAAAAAATGGGTAAATGCTCAACAGATGGTAAGGCTAAGTGAGGCAGGGCCTTTAATGACTTATAGCAGATGTGGAGCTCAAGAGCACAATAAAAAAACTTACACAAATGTTAGATGTGATCCAAACTCTTATCCTCCATCTACGGTGGGAAACCATAAATGCAACAACCAGAAAAGCGCCATAAAACATCAAATTTAATGAACAAACTATAAAAAATCAAAAAGGACGGAGGGAAAACAAGATCGAAACTAATGGCTATGGGATCACCTTTGATGCTTATTGAAATCAATAGATAAATGGTTATATATTTGTAAGTGTACTTTCTAATTTGATTCACTCAGTTCATTCGTTTATATGAAAATTTGACTATCTTTTATTTCTATTAGGGGTGAACCTATGGGTAGCAACTATCATGAATTTATCCAAGATACAAGTGAAATAATTCCAACATCAACACATTCAACTGCCCGTTTTGTATGATCTATAACACATTCTATGTGCATACATTTTTTGTTGCATATCTTACAATGAAATTCTATACCACCATATAATATGTATTTTTATTTTTTTTATTGTTTTTGAGCAATTTTTGCAAGAATTGCCACTAGCAAGCTCTTAATGTAACCATGTATTTTTCTTGACACCTTTTTTCTTCAACCAAAATAGAAATTTGACAATCACATCACAATCTTTCCAAGTTTAATGGGACATCCTTTAATCTTTATTATTCAATCTTTAAATTGCACCCACTGAAGCCAATGTTATTTCTTTTATTTACACGAAACAGGGGTTGTGTGCCAACCAGAGACATGATAGAAACTAGCAATGAAGATGCAACTAACTAATTAGAGTCTCAATTTGACTAAGGAAATTTGCTTTTGAATGCTTTTGGTCCTACTAAGGCACTTGTGATCATTTGGGCCATCAGGCAATACATTCATGAAATTTTGCTTCAGAGTCAATCACAGTCATCCTTAGGTTCTTCGATAAGGCTTAGAAGTCTTTGAACTTGTTCAAACATCAACCCCAGGATCGACACTTGTGCTGGCTTGGCTGCAACGCTGCTATTGATCGGAACCCTTTCTGCCTGGGTCACGACGATGTGGGCTGTTTCACGCTCAACCCTGTGGCCTATGCCCCCTAATGCTCTCCCACCATGCAATGGTCGTGCCCTGCAGCCTACATAGCGTATCTTGCGATTGTCCCAACTTGATGGGTAGCCTATGATTTCATAACAATGGTCTTATTATGACTATATTTACCGCTTTGTACGCAGGTTTCCTGATCGTCGGTTGTTCCCTTGTAGTAAAGGCAACCTTGTTGTCATGGTGATCCCTATCGATCATAATATGTCTGTGGTTTTCTTCTTATTGTACTATATTAAACATTGTATCAAGTGACAACAAGGGATCACGTGCAAGCACTTGGCTATGCACGGCTAAAAAGGATTCACTGCTTAGCCCTATCAAAAATTAAGGGGTCTTCTCTTCTTCAATAATCTAATAATCTTATCCCTGACACTACACTAGCACTTACCCCTTCTCTAACTCACTCCACATCCCCATTAATTTGGAATAAAATTCAACACCTCTAAACCTCCTGGCTTACAAGATGCAAGATCGATTTTTAGTTAGTGAATTTTTAGGGTTTTTGCAATGGTATACCGTTTGCTCAAGTTTTCTCACATGGCTATGGCCGTTTCAGCATAAGCCACGCTAACATGGAGCTTGGCATCAATGAAGTTCACAATCTATGAAAATATGTAAGGCCGTGTACCTTTTTTTTTTCTGTCAACCTGTTCGTAATGCCTTTTTACGTTATAAAAACATATTTTGTTTAATGATACGAGTTAAATTAATCACTGATGTACTTATGTGAGCGATGATTTTACTAAAAAAGAATATTTTTGTTGCCAGTAATAATATTATTATTATTAGTTTTGAAAATCCTTCAATGATTTCTAATGAGTGCTATTAGCGGTTATTAAAGAGTATAACAATTAAGTTGTCAACCTTTGAAGTAGTTCGATGTTTATTAAATCGAACATGGCTGTATTTGGGAACAAGCAACCGAAGAAATGTTATATTATTGATTTGAGTTTAGAATTTGGGTTACGAATTAGACTAGTGGTATCGAATAAGAATCAGCCTGGACCAAAAATAAACGAAAAAGAGTAAGGAGGGGCAAATTAGTAAATTCACGCGTGACCCCCTTCTTTCTCCACCTGCCCACGATGCCCCCCGACAGTCTGTCTTTCTCTCTCTACTGCCCGTCGTCTTCCTTCTCCTCTCCTCCTCCATTAACTTCACTT
Organism: Lophocereus schottii; assembly: GCA_002740545.1. NCBI lineage: Eukaryota > Viridiplantae > Streptophyta > Magnoliopsida > Caryophyllales > Cactaceae > Lophocereus > Lophocereus schottii. The sequence continues at coordinate 9,596 of NCQV01070837.1, forward strand.
CCAAGCTTAAAGCCCAGCAGATTTTCACCCCACACAACCGCAAATTCTAACCAATCGGCCTCCCCCACGAGCTAGCCTTCATTTGGAGCGAATCTGGGTCGATTTTCGAAGCTCCCTGCCATGTTTATAGAGGGTTTTAGACGTGGAATTACAGCTCGAGCGCGTGCCCAGGTAAGGCCATGCAATTTGGGGGGAAAATTCGTATCTACAAACACCCAATTCAACCTCAACTTGATAACTAAAATTTAGGCTTGTTTAGGATTCGAATTGGTAGAGTTCGAGCGTGAGTCAGGGCTGCTCGCATGACCGGAGGGAAAGGCCAGATTTTGGAGATGTTCGAAATACCTAAGGTCAAGTCAGACAAGCCTACGATCGAACAGCTAGCTTGGGTTCAAGGTTGGGATTTCCTTACTCCTAAATTACTATTAATTTCAATGATTTTAGCTAAATTTAGTTAGTGCATGTTAATTCTAAGTTTAGAAATCAATTTGGGTGAAATTGGAGTCAAAGTTGAGAAATTCGAACATGGTATTGAATTAGGTTAATTGCATGATAATTCGATATATGGTTGAATGTACTAGTTAATCAAGGATTGCAAAGTAAGCATAATGTTGTTATCGGACTATCGTAGCATGAGTTGGTCGCTCTTGGACTCTGTTTGATGCTTAGTGATGCTAAATAACTGAATTATGTCTACGGGCTATGGCTAAATCGGTTTGGTCATATTAATAGCCTATTCGAAGTTATTTCAATGAAATATTATGCTTATGGATATCAGTTAGCGAACTAAAAGGACAAAATGTCACTTTAAAGTCTCGATTGCATCAATTGGTACACTTAAACGCTATATTGGTTATTAAGCTTGAATGTCATGCCTATATATGATTGTTTTATGTATTGTTGGTTTGTATATGACAAAATTAAACCGAGTTATTAGTTGGATGGTTGGACGTGGAACTATTAAGAAATTTGAGTTTCTTGTGGTCGGTACTGTGTGAGGAGGGAGTTGAGGTTGTGAATTACCGCACTCATGTGGATTACGAGGTCATGTGTGGCTCATTGAGTAGATTCTGCTTAGTTGTGATGCGAAGTGTGTAAATGTGCTATGTGTGAACCTTTTCCCCGGAGATGCTATGTGATGCTATGTGATTAATTCTTGAAACTTTAAAACCTTCAAAAAGAAAAGGTCGTTTAGAAAGCTTGTTTTACACGTTGAAAATGCTTTAAAGTTTGTCAGTTGTCTATTCGCTTGTCAGGGTGTCTAAGGTGTAAAAATGTCCTTAATCATCAAACTACTCAGTTAGTGACTCAACTGAATAGTCGATAGGTTTAGGAAGTTTAAAAATGAACTAAAAGTGAATTTAAAAATATTTTAAGGCATTGGTTTGTGTAGACCTCTCCTTCTGTTTAAAAGGATTTATACGGTTTGAAAAGGGCATCTTAAGGTGCTAATTACGAAATTTAGTTGACTTATATGCTAATTGCTTGTTTAAGTTTCCATTGGGAGCTAGTAAACCCATTCTGTTTTTAAGAAACGTTTATGTTGAAAGTTTACAAAGGAACCTTGTTTACCTTATAAACGAGCCAAGTGCTTTAAGTTTGAATAGTAGCAAGTTTGAAACGTTTTAAGCCTTCAGTTTATTTACGCCTCCTCCTTTGAGTTCTAAAAGGGATTGAAACGAGTTATAAAATGACAACAGAGGATTTTATTACGAATTTAGTTTGAATTAAACGCTAACTAAGGACTTTAAGTTTCAAATGGGTTTCATGTTACGATCTAGCAAACTTATCACGTCTATACGAAACTTTTAAGCTAGAAACGAAGTCGTTTTACGATTTAGCAAACTTATTACATTTATGCAAAACTTTTAAGTTAGAAAGGAAGTCGTTTTATGATTTAGCAGCCTTATTACCTTTATATGAGGCTTTCAAGTTAGAAACGAAGTCGTTTTATGATTTAACAACCTTATTATGTTTATACGAAGCTCTTAAATTAGAAATGAAATCTTTTAATGATTTAGCAACCTTGTTATGTTTATACAAAGCTTTTAAGTTAGAAACGAAATTGTTTTGCGAGTTAGCAAACTTATTTCGTTTATACGAAGCATTTAAGTTAGAAACTTATTATGATTTAGTAAACGTATTCACTTATAAGAAGCTTTTAAATTTAAAGCGAAGTCGGTTACGTATTAACAAGCTTATTACGTTTTTAAGAAGCTTTTAAGTGTCAAAGGAAGTCGATTTACGTGTTAATTATTCTAAGTAAGAGGCAAGAGAGAAGAAAGAGATTATTATATGCTCTTAAAAGCCCAAGGAGAATATTGAATCTTCGATGGGTGTCAATCTTGAAAATTCAGCATCCACAATAAAACAAAGGGAGAAATAAAAATCGAAACTTTATTGAGAGAATTTTTGAAGAGGCTAAAGCCTAACTAAAATTGAAACAAAAAAATTTGAATTTAAAACTTGAACTTGAAAATAAAACTAGAACTAATAAACTTGAATTAAAACTCGGACTAAGAAAACTTGAAATTAAACTCAATTCAAAAGATTTCGTAAACTTACAACAGTTTTTCAAACTCTAGCAACCAATACTATAATTGTGAGGGAAGACATTGATCATTTTCTAAAGTGCAGCATGACCTAGGGGTGTTCATCGGTCCAGGACCGGACCGGACCGGCTGGAACGAGGACCGAAAATTTGCCAGATGGTGGACCGAAGACCGGACCGGACCGGTCAGAACCCGGACCGGTCAGAACCCGGACCGGACTGGACCGAGAACAAAACAGCATGACAGTCACAGAGAACAGAAGATGCAGTCACGAGGGGCAAAAAGTAAGGAACCATGACCTAGATGTCAACTATGAATGAATTCAAACCTAGAAATCACAAATTTCAACTCAAAGCTAATGAATTAAACCCAGAAACTCCAAGGATTCAAACCAAATTATATGAAATTCTAACCGGCTAGGCTAACCCAAAATTTGCTTGGGTAATTTTGTCAAACAGTTGCTAGATGTCAAATGATGGCTCATATTCTGCCCCAGGACCATACATGAATACTGCTTAGTATCCACAAGAGCCATACATGAATCATGATTCAACCTAGCCAATGTAAACAAATAGAAAAATCAGATAAACCCTAGAAATTTCAGATTATAAGCCAAAATAATAGAATGAACAAATCAAGCATACCTCCACCAAATGAAATGCCACACCGAAAGCCGCCGGGCGTCGGCCGATGGAGAGGAGTGTAGATCGAACCAAACCCTAGCCAGCAAAGGAGTAGTAGTCGCCAGTCGCAGAGACCGATNNNCTAAGCAGTTCAGGCGAAGAAGTGCACAGAGCAGAGAGAAAGAGGCGAGAACCGAAAGCTGAGCAGGTGAGCGGGGCAGAGAATGGAGACGGAGAACAAGAAGGCGACTGGAGAATGAAGATGGATAAGAAGAAGGTTGACTCAAGGGACTGAGGCAGGCAACAAGAAGCCAAGAAGAAGAAATGAAAATTAGAGGACCGGGGGTTGAGTAACCGGGGAAATTTTGGGGGGAAAAAACTTATCTCAACTCGGTCCGGTCCGGTCCATT
>NCQV01070837.1:14460-30563 GCA_002740545.1 Lophocereus schottii
TCTTTGAAGAAGAAAAGAGAAACAGGAAGAGAAATAGAAAATCTTTTTGAATTTTTCGAATGCAATCAAATATACACAAGGGGAAAACTATATACATTTGACCAACAAATCATTTATGCAACCCAAATATCAAATTATGCACACACACACACACACACACTCTCACACACACACACAATGTACATATCAAGACTTTTAGTCCTTAAGGATGACACCCATACATCAATTTTTCACCTAAGAGACCATCAAAACAGTGAGTCCATCTTGCTGTGTGGTGTGCAAGTATACCATCACCTCAAGAGTTAAGCTTACAATGGTTTGAGTCAATCACATTAGACTACTTTATTAACTTATTGACTTAAGAAGCAAGCTTTTCCAATAGCAGTATTGCCCTAAAAGGTAGCACTCAGTAGCGCATGCCTTGAATGGTTACCTGTCATTCCTGACTTCATAACTTTTTATTTTGATTTTTTCTCCTTTTTTATTTTTTTAGACTTTTTTTTAGCTACTTAAAAAAAACAAGTGGGAAAATCAAACCATGAAAGTCTAAGACCTTAAGAAAATGGTGACATGTAAACAAGGGTTGGACTCAACATTGTAATGGAGTAGCAAAATTAATATTGGGGTAAGAAATGAAACACTTTGAACTAAGGTATATCATATACACAATGCTTATGTACAACCCAATATTAGGTCATAGGGAGTCAAAGTCAATCAAGATAGTATAACTTCCAAAATCATTACTAAATCTTTTCAATGTTTTTGAAAATTTTTCTCTTTCTTTTCTTTTTTGAAAATTTTTTGAAGCATGGCTTTCCCTTCCTACACCAAGATCATTACAATGTTTGCATTGTTGGAATTTGGAAACGAGCAGCAATAACACAAAATAAAATAAAGACAAAAATAAAATACATGCATATTACAGAAGAGATAGAACCATAATACTAGGTTAGGTGCAAAATTACACCTAAGTTATAGCCTCCTAAAATTCGTTTAGATAGAGGCTATGGGCATCGACCACTCCATAACAAGCGGAACATAGATAGTCAAATCATAACTTATTAGGTAACGTAGTAGCTTATCAAACCTACAAGAAAGACCTTGTTCGGCAAAATTAGCTATTTAGGTAGTGGATAGCAGATGGGTAGCAGATAGCTGTTTAGATAGTGTATAACATTTCTAATTTAGCTGTTAGCGGATAGCTGTTTTGATTAGCGGTTAAAACTAAAGTGTTCATTAAATTTAGCTGCTATGCTAGCTAATTAATATAAATTGACATAAAAGAATATAGATAATTTCCAAAGATAAAATTTTTAAGGATATTTTTTGGCTGAAAAATATGAAATGCTACTTTTAAATGTCAAACATTAATACTATTAGCTTTTCAAAATTGTTGCTTAAAAAGTTAAACGCTACTTGAAATGCTATTCAAAATACTAGTTTAGTGAACATAAAAATTAACTAATTAGTGTATTGACTTGGTCAAATTAAACACTACCCAAAATTGCCAAACACGAACAAAAACTCTCAATGACAATGATACTGTAAAAATCAAAGAGTTGAAGCCAGAGCAAGTGCGTCCATATAATCAACGCAGCATATTTAAGTGCTCGTTTCAACATATCAAATTGTTGGGTGTAGTCATGAAACAGACAGACATACTCATAACAAGGCAGCAAATCTTTTTGGTTTTTTTAAATTTTTGTGAAACATTAACCTATGTTCAAGTGATGGGGAAATTATGTATACCTCAACGCATGTGTAATTGTGTATCAATCCTTATGAATCAAGTTGCTGAAACCAACACAATCCCTATTTCATTGCCTAATTGCCTTCTTTGTGCCTTTTTAAATTTTTTTTTTCAAGATTAAGAACGCAAACAGTCTAAACCTGCTTGACTTACAAATATTTAGGCATTCCCTAAAAAGGAGTTTTATTAGATTGTGCGAAGCACTTATTGTGTTGCCTATTTACGTAATCAAGTAAAATAATACATATTCAAGCCCATTGAAGATATCAAATAAAGATAGTGGCTTTGAGCATTGGTTCCTGGGTTTTTATTCACGTTTTGAGTATTTTTTTTCTCATTTTTTCTTTGTTTTTTGGTTGCATTTTTCAAGAGCTTAGAAGGAAATTTTGACAAGCCAAAAGCTAACATGCTACTTAACAATAAGAACCAAAAAATTGATGACAAAGTGAGTGAATTAGGAACAAAATTTACATCCTCAAGTAGACATCTTATCATGCAAACTCTATTTACATATAACACAATCACATAGCAACATGGGATCACAATCAACTGGACATATGATCATTTTTTCTTTGTTTTTTGGTTGCATTTTTCAAAAATTTTGAAAAATATATGCAAATGGACACCTCACTCCCTTAACGAAACTCCACAGCATCCTCATTGTGAGAACTAAGGTGCCAAAAACAAGCACATAAGCAATCCAACCACAAACCAAACATAAATTCACAAGTATATACAAACCTATGACACCACTAACAAGAACAAAACCTAACAACATCAACAAATATTCACAAAATAAAACACATAACCAATAAACACACATAAAACAAAATACACAAATCAAACAAGGGTGATCATAGCCATCTTGGCTCAACAAATCCCAGTGTTCACCTCAAAATTGATCACCTATAGAAAATCATGATCTTCGGTATCCACAACTATGTACAAAAAGAAAGAAAGAAAATAAAAAGAAGAAGAGAGAAGAGTTGGAACAATTATACTAGGATAGGTGCTGAGTGCACCTAAACTATGCCTCACTCAGATAATGTTGAGGAGGTCTATGAACCATCATCGACTCCATCTCATCATCATGTTGTCACTATATCAATCCCCATCAAATCCCTAAGAAACATATCAAATAAACTTTAACAATCCTTGAAAAGTTAAAATTAGTAACAATGTAGATGTTACAATAAAAGCACATCACCATAATAGAAGTGAGAGCTCTCATGAACTTGTCAAAGCTCTAGGCCCAATCATAAGAGTTATACACATGCCCACCAGTACTCAATGTAGAGGATAAGGGCCTAGAGGTTTCAGAAAAAGCATGAATGCATAAATTAGGCATGAATCCTAGATCCTCTATCCAAGCCTCAAGTCCTATAGTCACATCAAGCTCATGAGTCCGATTTAAATTAGGGGTCATGCAGGTCCCAGACTCATAGGAGGTGGGCATGGAGGGATCCGTGAAAGAGTGAGATGATGGAGCATAAGGGGGTGAGGCAACAGAGGTTGGGATGTTTTTAAGAGGAAACTCAATGAGGCTTGTATCAATAAGCTCCATATAAGAAGGTGTAACCTCAACACACTCTTCAACACAAGGCTCCTCCAAAGGAGTCTCCTCAACTGAATACTCCTCCTCAACAAAAATGTCTTTGGAAAACATAATTATGTCATGGTCAAGACCATTTTTATCCTTAGCCACTAGTTTCTCACTCTCATCATTCTTTCCTAAGGGGTCTGCAAGAAAAGGTGCATCATTTAAAACCATATCACCTCCAAGTAGATCCCTAATTTTAAGATGAGGGTTAATCACTGGGGGATGCAATGAAAGATTACTCATGCCCTCAAAAAGCATTTGATTAAAAGGGTGAGACTATGAGCTAACCTCATAATCCATGAGAAAATCATAAGAACCGGAAGGAGGAATATAATCATGAGGTTAATGTGGTTGAAGAAGAAGAACTTCAAGTTGATGCTCATAATGAAGCATAGTATCCCCTAAAGCAACAAAGTCATTAGATAGTTTGCCCTCATTAGCCAAAAAAATCTTAGATCCTATACTAGGGGTTTCCCTAATTGTCTTCCACTCATATCTCTTATCACTTAAATCCTCAAGAAAGTCCCAAGCCTCATTAGCATTCTGACAAAGAAACTCTCCCCTGCACATAGGTTCAACCATTGTCCCAGACTCCCATCCAAACTCTCATCCAAACCCTCATAAGCTATTTGGCACAAATTCCATCTCTATAAACCATGGTGAGGGCATTGGGTAATTAACTCCTTGAAACTATTCATATACTTCTAAAAAGGCTCATGTTCAAGTTGGACAAAAGAGATGATTTTATTCCTAAGTCTAATGCTCTTGCTAGTGTGAAAGTATCTCTTCAGGAAGATATAAATAAAAGAATCCCATGATTTAATAGAACCAACCTTAAGACCATACATCCACCTCTTAGCATCATCTTTGAGAGCAAACAGAATGAATTTCATCCTCACAACATCGTTTGACACCATAGGTATCCGAATCAATGAACAAACTTCCTCAAACTCACGAATAAACAAATAAGTATGTTCGAAGCTCATAAATTTATTAAGCATGCCAACATAATTTGAATGAGGCTCAAAATGTTACATCCCTAGGATAGGAGGGAGGTCAAAATATGATTGTGGGGAAGTTCCCTCAAAATTTGGTGTACTTGGGCTCGACATTAATCACTTTGTTTCTTCAAAATTCCTAAGCCCATCATTAACATCCAGTGACCTACAACTTTTTAATTTTTTAATTTTTTAATTTTTTTGGATTTTTCACATTTTCTATTTTTTTGTTTTTTCAATGTCATCGAAATAGGTGGCTGCTCTCTAACTCAAAAGAAAAAAATAAAGAAACAATAAAAGAGACTATACTAACACACAATGAACTAAAAGGGGGCATATTTACAATAAGTAACCTAATTTCACGCTACCGTCCCCTACAACAACGCAAATTAGTAGGTGTAGTTTTGGGGGGTGGGGCTGAGAGGAAATTTGTCGTCACCTGGGATGGTGTGGAAATCAACCCTAACTCTAAGCTAGGGAAAGCAATAAATGTCACTAAGCATGATTAATTAACTAATTACTCACTAATCCTAGTCTTAACATGATTAATTAAACTAAACTAAAACAAAGTATAATTAGGACAATCAACCCAAACATCATTTTAACTAATAATAGCTAGCGAAGTATCTAATGAACTAGGAAAATATTAAATTTACTAATTAAAAGAAGAGAGAGAATGCGGAGTACCTTAAAAACTTGAAAATCTAACAATGGAGGTTGACCTTCTTTGTTGGAGCAAGTGGATAATGATTGGAGGTGAATTCTCCATTTACACTCACTAATTTGACTCAACAACTCCTATCTAACCAATTGAGATCCAAAAATTCAAAACCAATTGAGATCCAAAAATTCAAACCCATAAGAATGGGTTTTCAAAACCTAAGATGAAGGAGAGAGAAAGAGCTTGAAATTTACATTCTTGAAGAAAGTGAATGAGAGATTAAGAGTAGATAAGAGAATAGAAGGACGATTAGAAAAAGGAGACACTAATTTTAATTCACTAACGAACAAAAGCATGTAAATTTGAACATTAAACTAGTAAATCAAACTCAACAAATTAAGAACTTGAATAGAAATAAAAATTAAAGAGAAAGAAAGAATGTTAATTGCATCAAAACTTTATTACCCTTAAGATATGGCTATAAAATAAAAGTAATCTATACTAATCTCTCCTAAACCCTAGGCTAAACCCTATTACTAAAACCTAAAAGTTTGCTCATTACACAAATAGAAGGAACGACCCTGAAATAGATCCCGATCAGTAGGTTTAGCATGGTCGTGCCAAGTGGCACGTGCAGACCGTGCCAAACCTCTGGAAGTCATCAACCAAAGTAGAGCAGGATAGTAGTTGGCACGACCATGCCATGAGGCATAGGCACCTCGTGCCAAGTTTTTGGAATTCTGTATATAGATAGAGCAGAAGCATGATTTGGCACGACCGTACCACTTGGCACTGGCAGCCCTTGCCACATGGCACTGGCAATCCTTAGCCCATGCCGAATTTTTGCGCTATTCTTCTTCCTTGTTTCTCCCACAATTTTTATGATTGTTGACCCAACCTTACTTTATGGTTATCCCAGGTTATCCTCCAAGGTTTCCTAAGTTAACCTACTTGAGTTTTGGCATGCTTTGCACTGATTATTTGCCATTTGAGCAACTCTCTTTATTACCTATAAAACCAACAAAGCATTAATGAAACACCTAATTTACTAATTCTTTGAGCTAAATCTAGGTAGATGAGGTGTAAACTTCAAGCGTATCAGACTTGAACAGAGTCATTGGCATAAGAGTCTCAAACTCTAAAAATTCAGACTCGGATGGCTCAAAGAGTTGATTAGTTAGGATATGGTCAAAAGAAAAGGATTCATACTCAAAATAGACACCAACATTCAGACCTTTATTGACATCATAAAAAAAGACTCATATTCCACAGAGAAATTATCATCATCAAATTCCAAATTAGTGGGCCCAACCATTCCCTTATGTGACTTTTGTAGACAAATATCTTATGATTCACTAAAGTCATGGTGCTCATCGAAATCATTAGCACTTTCAAAATTTTCACCCTCTGCAAACTCACAATGGTGATGGGTAGGTAGATCAATAGAAACTTGGACATCCTCAATGACATCCCTATGTGTGCTTATTTAGGATGCAAAGTTGTGAGATAGAGACATAGGAAGATCATTCTCTTATGCTAGGTCAGCAAAAGCATATCGTCATGCAAGTCGGCCCCAGATTGGATGGAAGGCTCAAAATCATCATAAAAATTGACTGTCAGTTCAAAAGATCCTAAACTAGAGTTAGACTCATGCAAATTATAATCCTCCCTGCTCTGATTAAAACTATGAGAATATTAAGCAATTATCTCCTTCATAGTCTCTATCATTCATGTACGTCTTTTCAAGACTAACACATATAGCATCAATATAATCACGATATAGACAATTATGAACATCATGATTAAAAAGACTTACAGTAATTATACCAAAAAGGAATCACACAAGAGTGAGATGGCCAATCGTAAGAGTCCCTAAAGTTATCCTGGTTATGAGGAGTGACATGAAAAGTGTACTCAGTATAAGTCGAGTATCCTAAGGTCCTTGTAGCTTGTTCAAATTCCTAAGTGTCCCAAGCTAGCTTTTTAAAGAAATCCCAAACATTATTTTGAGTTTTAGACAATAATCCTAGGAATACTCTAGAATACGTAGACTCAACATAACTTCTAAATTCAACATTCAAAACTAGAAAAATGACCTCATAAATTTTTCATTTTTCAAAATTTTGATGCAATTAAGCACGATAATTACTAAGTCTCGATAAACAACCCCAAAAATGTTCATACTCAAATTGTGAGAAATAAAAAATGAGTTTTTTGAAATTTTCCTTTTTTTCAAACAAGAAGAACATACTAACTTTTTTTTGAGATACTAACCAAATTATTAAGTAACTAATCAAAGCACGAAAATTATGAAAATAATCTACTAATAGAAATCATGAGACTAATAAGATAAAAAAAAAGATAGGAAAGAAAAACAGTGACCTAAACTCAAGCCACCATCCGAGCAATGACACCAAAACTTGATATGATTAAAAAAGGATGTAAAGTTTTACCACAGGTGTACGATTGCCAATTATAGTACTTGACGTCAAATTCACATGAACATGGTTGAATATAGGCCACTACAACTAAAACTAACCTATATTAATTCGATTGAAAGCAGTAAATAAGAAAAACAACATCATTCAACTAATGGAAATTTGAAACTAAACTAATCGTGGTTGAAACTGTAAACTGAACAACTATCAAAGAAATTATCAAAACTACTAATGAAATAATAAGTTCTAAATAAGAAGTAAGGGAAAATAAATAATGGATTACCATATACGCTTAAAAGTCAAAGGAGAATATTGAATCTTTGATGGGTGTCAATCATGAAAATTCAGCGTTCACCATAAACCAAAGGGAGTAATAAAAATCAAAACTTTGATCGGGACAACTTTTTGGAAAAGCTAAAACCAAATTAAAATTGAAACTACAAAAATTGATTTAAAATCTAAATTTGAAAATAAAACTAGAAATAATACACTCGAATTAACACTAGAACTAAAGAAAACTCGAAAATAAACTTAACTCCAAAGATTTTCTAAGATTAAAATAGTCTTTCAAACTCTAGGAACGAATGTTGTAGTTGTGAGGGGAAGAAAATGGTGATTTTTTAAAGTGCATCCATGACCCTTATTTATACTAGTAGCAACCCCATGCTTTCCTAATTACCCTAGATTGCCTAATTTCCAAAAAGTTCTCCCACTTTCCTAATTACAATATATCTCTTATTTTTCAAGTAACTTTCCTACTTTCCTTTTTTAAGAAGGGTAAAAAAGAAGCCAATAGTCAATGTTAGGTGCATCTTCTCGCAAGAGTACGCTTAACTACATTCTTGCCTGAAGTTATTTTAAGAATTGGTGAAAAACATAAATTTGATGAAAATGACCCACTAATGGAATGCCCAAATTTGGATAGCTAGTTTGCTGCCATATTTGCCTATCTGAAGATTCTGAACACATGATTGGTGATAATATGAACTTTGTAATTTCTCCACATGTTCATACCCTTGATAATGTTATGAATCTGCCAAGGTATATGAATCTTCCCTTCCAAAGCCTAGATGAATATCTTATTATCGCCTTCTACAATTAATTGATTAAATCCTCCTTTAATTGCTGAACTTAAATCGTGATGCGATGCTCTAGCCTCTACCACTAATATTGAAGTATTGTTGTAGTAAACTGTTCCTATCTTCAGTAATCTACGGGTCCAATTCCGGAGAATGAAGCCTCCCACTTTTCTAATTATGTCTAACTACCAATTTCTAATTTCATTATTGATTTGGAAATGGACTCCACAACCATATTTTTTTAATTACTTTACAGTTTCAATCCTAAACTTGTCAATTATTATGTGCTACTCGTCGTATGATTTGCTGGGCTTGACTTGGTGTATTGAAGGGGAGCGGGGCATTGACTTCGAGCATGGGGACAAAATGAGGATCAGGCTAGGCTTGGAGTTAGGTCGCCATGCTAATTAATGAAAAATTATTCACTCAACCTTCAATTTTAATTTGAGTCACTTATTACCTACAAAACTACACAAAATTTTGTTAAAGTACAAAATAAGTTCGAAGATAACTAAAATCTAGGTGAATATAGGTATAATATTTAGCACTTTTGGTGATTAGACACTTTACATTAGTAATACTAGCTTTGAATCACACGTAACATGGGTAGGTGCTAAATATTATCACGTATTATTTTAAAATATAAGATTATAATTAATTTTTCTCTGATCAATTATAATTGAGTATTACAATGAATACATAAAATGTAAAATAATGATAACATGACATGTGACGTAAAAATCAAATTAAAATGTGTAAAACTTTTCTGTTTGTCATGTGAGCTATGGGGCCATGGATGAGGTAACACACTATATGAAAAAAAATAACCATTTTAAAAAAAAATTTAAGGTATTACATCTAAAAGCATGGTAATCATGTCCGTTTAGATAAAATACATATCCAAAATTTATAAGCATCCCTTAGTATTTGCCTAGCCGCAAAAATCAACCTTTGAACTCGTTGTCAATTCAAAATTCGAAAATGGCACAAGAATATGAGGCATCGAAAGTCATATCATCTCAGCCAAACAATTAATGTATACAAACATATTTGTAAAAATAATTAATATAAATCATTACGACAATTTAATTTTGATAGATACATAGCTAATTAGTTGTCCAGCATGCACCGTGACGTTTGTGACATTAATAAATGCAGCAAGAGTTATGAACATTGTCAGGTGTCACTTAAATTGAGATATGGAATAGATATAGTAACAACATTTCCAATCCACATTTCATATTCTCAAACTCTATCCTGCCACATCAGTAAAAGTTTTAATTTTTTGGAGCTCACGTTCCTTCACTTCTCCTACCCATGAAATTCCAACTTAAATCATTCAATAAAATATTTGTAATGGATCCACCTCAAACATAAAATCTTTTTTTAGTAATCCAAATAACATTTTTAAAAAAGAAAAAAAGAAAAAAATTCACAAATTGATAGAAATGTGGGAGCGAAGGACGACTACACGTTCCTATCTATGAGGCAATTGTGAATAAAACCAATGAGCAATGGCTATGTGACAATGGGCCCATTTGGTAGAATGCAAGTTCCCTGGGTGCGGGTGCTCTAAAGTACATAAATTTAATAGGTGAACAATTACTTTAACATTTAAAATATAATTACCAAATAACAGAAAGATTGATATACTGATTGCCAAACACCATTTTTGAATCCCAAGGTTCAATTTCTTCAAGGAATCTTAAAGTGAGTGGAACACATGATTGAAGACATTACGTGCTAAAAAAAATTGCTAAACATTAGAGTGTGTTTGGTAGGGGGTAAAATTATTTTGTCGGAGAATGATTTTTCCATTTTATGTTGTTCGGTAAAAAGTGGGAGGAAAATCATTTTCAGCGGAAAATGAATTTACCTTATGAGAAGGAACATATTTTCCCCTGAAATTGGCCGTAAAATGATTTTCCTGGGTCCAATCGACACTCGCTGCTTCTCTCTCTTCACATTCACTGCTTCTCGCTCTTCGACAATCTCCCCCCTAACATTGGACAACATCAACACTCTCCAGATTCTTACAAACCCTAATCATAGCCGCCATAGCCAGGTTCGTTAACCCCTTGAATCCACTCAATCTTAATTTCCCGATCCCCTCGCATGAAACCAGCATCAATATGAGTTCTTTGTCAACTATGGTTTCGTTGTGCGACAAATCCTTCAAATTTTGCCCTAATGTCGCCAATATCCTGGAACTTGCTCAACTATATCACAATTGATTAGGGCTAGTTCTTCGAGATTGTTGCTCAATGATTTGCTAAATGTTTTGAGGCCATCTCCTGTGACTAAGCAGCAGCTTTAAAGATGAAGCGAGGTTAGGCTTCCAAAGCTTTCAGCCATGGCGGAGAGGTGATCATTGTTGAGGTCGAGAGGTAGTTGAAAATCGAGTGTTTTGAGGTTTGATTGCAAATTGTTGATGAATTGAAGCAACCCATCTTTGCTACCACCATCGTAGGCCAGAAGGGTATTCAATTGGGTTGAATTTTCAGCTAATTTGAAGAGCACCATATTAGAATTCGTTCTACATGATCGCAGTTCAACATCTGCTAAACCCTTCAAACAGTAAGAGAAAGATGAATACGATCCGTCATGATCATCGACACCTTTGCAGCTTCGGAGATGGAGTTTCTTCAATTTGGGGCAGTTCCGCCATAGCTAGCCCATCCTAAGGTCACCCCATGAAAGCCCACAAACATTGAGAAATTCCAACTTCAGTTCGTTTTCAAAATGAGGTGGAAAGAAAATGATTTTTCATTCTACCAAATAGTAGAAAATGTAGGCAAAAAAATTATTTTTCATGGGAAAAAATTTTCTATGAAAAATGATTTTCGGGGAAATGATTTTCCTCCTACCAAACACACCCTAAAAAAAAACAAGGCTAAATAGTTAATAGCATAAATTTGTATTGGGTAATCTTAACGTGAAACAGTCCAGGGTGGATGTCATGCAATATGTCTAATTGTTGCTATTAAAATGTTTTAAATAGGTATACAAAAAATATTTATGGACTTATATATCCAATAATAGGAGAAAACATAATTATACAAGGTAGTATTTGGTTGGGGGGGAAATGGTTTTCGTGGAAAATGGTTTTTCAATTTTCCATTGTTCGGCACAAAAGGATGGAAAATTATTTTTCCAAGGAAAATGGTTTCCCCGCAATGGAGGAAAATGATTTCCTTTTTGAGAGAATCGGAAGTTAATTTTCTTCCTTCAATTCTTTGATGATATAGTTAGCTGAAGTTTAGGCGCAAAATTCGATCTCAACAATTTGGATTGAAAGTTGACTATCTGATGGGAAATACTAGAACAAACTCAAATATAAAATTTTAGCTCAAATTTCTTTCATCTGATCAACATTTATCTCCACTGTGACTATTTAATCGACTTTTTTTGCCACTAAAACAATTCAGCCGACTCTTCACTAAAACAATTTCATCGGTTTGGATCAAAACTTGATCATTAGATAGAAAATAATAACATTGGCTCAAATTTAGATTTTAAACTTGATATTTTTTCATTTGGTCAATATTTTTTTCGACAACTGCAATTCAATTGATATTTTTCACCTTTTAAATAATGTAGTCAATATTTTTTACCATTAGAATAATTTCAATAGTTTGGATTGAGGCTTGATTATCCGATATGAAAGACGAAGACAAACTCAAATTCAGATTTTGATCACGACATTCCTTCATTTGGTCAACATTTTTCTCTGCAACAACAGTTCAATTGACGTCTTTCACCACATAAACAATTCAGTTGATGTTTTTCGTTACTAAAATGATTTGAATGCTTTAGATTGAAAATTGATTATCCAAAAGCAAATATTGAAGAAAACTAAAATATAAATTTTAAACTTAAAACTACAACCATTTAGTGAACATTTTTCTCCATTTAAACAATTTAGTTGACATTTTCCTCTTTTCATGAAAAATAATTTATCTTATACCAAACAATGGAAAATATGGCATGAAAATCAATTTTCCTCAAAAAAGCATTTTCCACAGAAAATAATTTTCTGGGAAAACCATTTCCTTTAAAACAAACACTACAATAGAGCAAAAACAATTGATGAATTCTATTTCAGTTGATAGAATTGGAAACTTTGCCAAAAATCCTTCATTAATTACCACCATTGTTTTGGACCAAAAGAAACAAAGACCATGGTTTAGCAGAAAGTTAATATTTTAGTGCCTCAACGTAAGCCCTAAGGTTTTGGAGTGAATACTTTTGTACCTCGACGTCTACTGTTCGAATTTTTTGGTGCCCTCTATTTTTCTTAATCCCTTAAACTTTTAAAATTTGCACTCTAACTCTAATCCTTAAAAACTTACTTTCAAAATTTTTAATTTTGTGCATGTACATTTTTTCTCATTAAGTAGTATTTTCGGTCCTCTTTTATCTGGTGTTAGAGTCACGTGACCAAAAATATTTAAGATAATTAAGCTAATTAATGCCTAATTTAGTTAATTAACTATGAGAACATGAACGCAATTAGTGATAAACATGACATGTTATCTAGTGATAATGAAGAGACTAATAATGTCCAACTAGAAGAAGATATATATTAGTAGATGGACCTTATTAAACTAGAAGATCTTAATTTTTACCATTACAGGAAATTAGCAGAAAACCGGGTAAAAAAATATAATGGCTGTTGAACATGAGATTAATAAAATTGGAGAAGAACTGAAATTGAGTGAAATAGAGACAAATCTAGTTAACAATGTCATTCCTAAACCTGGAGAATTTGGTGAACCTTCTAGAAGAAAAAATACTTATTTTATAATACCTAGATACGTTTCAATAGGTCGTACAACCAATTTTTCCTTTGGTTTTGTCCTAAGGAAAACTACAACATTTAAATAAATTGGCCTTATTCCAATTAGTCAATCGGGATACATTTAAAACATAGATGAAACTCATAACAGAGGGAAAATATTTGTGGATTAGAAAAGGTGCATGAATAGTATCTTAAACCTGAATACTACATGGACTTCTGCAAATTTCCTAAATTACATCGAACATAATTTTTCTAGCACTGCAGCTGACTAGTATGATTCATTAAATAAAGACGGCAAAAATACATTAATAATGGTGGGAACACTAGCTGCGATGTTTCAAAATCTATGTAAGAAAACTAAAATCAAATTCATCGGAGCTAAACTTGATTCAAAAGAAAAAGTAAGAGAATGACAAACAAAGATTAATAATACAGAATTATGGGATATGAGACATCTAAAAAATTATATCGCTAAATTTAGTTGGTATTATAACGTTGGGCATAATAAGCTGATCTTGCTATGTTCTATGACAAGTTGTCAAATCCAATAAATTTTATAATTAATAAAAAATACATTACATGGCTTGAAAGAGCAGATATCATTGACGCCCTTAGTGCAAGAATATCTTATTTAAGAAAATGGGTCAATGATCAATATCTTGATCTCCAAAAGCAAAAGAAAATTAAGAAACAATTCCTAGCTTGCTGGTGTTCGCTTCACCAATTGGGAAAGGAATCTAAAAGGAGAAGAAAAAGAAAGTTTTATAAGAAAAAGAGTTTTAACAAGTAAAGGGGAGAGAAATATAGAAGAAAATATTACAACAAACCAAGTCCTAAAAAATGTCAGGCATGCGGTGAAGTAGGACATGATGCTAATGAATGCAAAAATAGAAAGAATAATAAGCTGATTGAAACCCTAGGAAGTCTATATTATGTTGAGTTTAGTGAAGATGAGGCACTAGACCTAATCCTAAATAACAACAAAGGAAGTATTGGAATTATATTGGACAATGAATTTGAAGAAAGTGATTATGAAGAAACAAGTCATATGTTAGTCTTGGTAATCTTCAAGGAGGAGAGTTTGTTGTAGACAATGATAATGAAGAAGTCAAAGGAGATTGGGTCATTCTCATAATTCAAAAAGACATGACCTATAAAAAATGCATCTTTTAGATAAAAAGTAAATGTATATGTGAGATGATGGAAGGAGATCTAGAATTCAAAGACTGCGAGTATGATATGGGAGAATCTCATTAACTGAAAAAATATCCTTAAGCATAATAACAATAGAAAGTATAGGTATATCTATGTTGGAAGCATCCAATTTCAAATTACTCCATTACAATATTATGGCAAAAATATTGATTATTATGCTTTGCTATGTTATATCAGACATATCAAATTTAATAATCAAATTATCATAGGCATAAAGACCAATTTATGTAATTGATCAATAAGATTCAATTGTTGACCTGGATATTATATGAGCTTAAAACATGAGTTTGTTAAAAACTTTCGATCCTTTAAGATAAAAACAGTTGGAATGGATATGAAAAGAGGAGGATACCCGTTAAAGATATTTTGAAAAATAATCTACAAATTAGATAATACAATAGATCTGAAAACTAAGGTAACTATGATAGAGGCAGAAAAATTTGAAAGCCCTAACCCTATGCAAAAGATTCAAATAATTAAATCCAACCCACAGGAGACAAAAATTGATCGGTCATGGATATTTAGTTTTGCTAACCCTACTAAAATCAACAAGTCAAATGTCATAGAAATTGATCAGAATGGTAAACTTGCTGTTGCTTTAGAGAGTACACACCCACAAGAGGGGGTGTGAATTGTGGTGTCCGATTTTCTCAATTTGCTGGCAAACAGTCTTATGCTCTGTTCGCACAGACTGTTCCTGAGATGTCCAGAAGCGAAAATCCAACAAAATTGAATGCTGAAATAATAGACACATGATTTTTACGTGAAAAACACCTCTAGACCAATTGAGGTGAAAAAACCACGACCTACCTCGTATAGGATTTAACCACTTCACTAAACGGGCTGAATACATTATAATAGTAATTCACCTTGTGACAGATTGCAACCCACGTAACCGTCTTCCCTAAGACCGGTTACCCCACGTCCAAAATCCCTTTAATTTGGACACACTCAACTCACTTTTGTGAAAGAAGAATACAAAGAAAACATCCTGTAACAATACTTCTCAGCTAAGCTAATATAGGGTACAATGGATTATTTTGAAAGCTCAAATATATCACTCACTTGATTCGGTTTTCTTTTGAAAATTTTAAGCTCTTGAATACTGAATTCTTGCTTCTGAAAACCGATGTGTCTATGAGTATTAGAAAGCAACTTTATATAGAACTTTGTAAAGCAACTTCTCAAATTTTTGGAAAACAAAATTCCTAAAGAAGATAGAGTCCTTTAGCCGCAAGAAGTGAGGTAACATGGGCTGGAAAGTATTCCTTAACCGCTTGAATAAGGCGGTAATTCTCAACAATAAAGATTCAACCACTAGCCCATGATTTTCTCAACAAACTTATCCACTTGCCAAAAATTAGAGATTTTTTTTATTCAAAAAGATTTTGCAAATCCCTTAGATTTAGATAACCGTTTGGGGGTAAGGGGTAAGATAATCCACAGAAAAATCTTACTTGCAAATCTCAGAGAAGCTGCCAAAAATCACAGAGAGAATCGTGTAAAATCATTTTTCGCAGCTTAGTCTAGAAACACCCTGACCATCCTGTTTCCAGGACTG
>NCQV01070838.1:9441-20040 GCA_002740545.1 Lophocereus schottii
ATCGAGATTTTTGGGCTGAGGCTCAACAACCTGTTATCTTGTGAACCGATCTCCGCACTGATCTATTGACTTCAAAATTCCAGAAGAGGTTTGGTCAGGTAATTCCATTGACTATTCTACTTTGAGAATATTTGGATGTCCTATATATGCACATATCAATGATGACAAGTTAGCTCCTAGGGCTATTAAGTGCATGTTTCTTGGTTATGCATCTGAGTCTAAAGGATATCGTTTATGGTGTTCTAGTTCGAAGAAAGTCATCCAAAGCAGGGATGTTACATTTAATGAATTTGGTATGTTTTCCCCTGGGAAAGAGTCTACTGTATCTTCTTCTGGTGCAGGTGATCTATATGATCCAGTGACAAGATGGAGTTAGAGGTTCCAACTCAAGGTGTAAGTATTACATCCACATTACCTCATTCTACCAATGAGGTTCCTATTGATGAGCCAAGTCCGAGCATTTCTAGTCCTGATGAGCCTCAGGTGGAGGATATATATTCTATTGCTCGTGATAGATTGAGAAGAACAATTAGGAAGCTTACTCATTATGCCACCGATGATGAGAGTGGGTTAATAGCCTATGCACTTGCTGTAGCAGAAGAGACTCCCAAAGGTATTGAACCTTCAACCTATTCAGAAGCTATCTCTTATCCTAACTCCTCAAATTGGCTCATGGCAATGCAAGAAGAAATGGAGAGTTTGCATAAAAACGGGACTTGGGAGTTATGTGAACTTCCTAAAGGCTGTCGTGCCTTAACCGCTAAATGGATCTACAAGCACAAAGAAGGCATCCCTGGGGTTGAAGATACGAGGTGGACAACATGTTTGGTTGTTCGTGGTTGCAACCAAAAGGAAGGTATTAACTTTAATGAAGTATTCTCTCATGTTGTACGTCATACTTCCATTAGAGTGATACTTGATTTAGTTGCTTTATTTGACTTAGAGTTGGAGCAACTAGATGTTAAAACAGCTTTCCTCCATGGCGAGTTGAAGGAAGAGATCTATATGAAGCAACTCGAGGGATTTGTGGTTCTCGGTAAGGAGAATCTTATATGCCGCTTGAAGAAGTCTCTTTATAGCCTTAAACAAGCTCCGTGGTAATGGTATAAGAGATATGATGCCTTTATGATTGGACAAGGGTATTCACGATGTCGTTATGATAATTGTGTTTGTTTCAGCAATTTGAAGGTTCCTTTATATATTTGCGGTTAGATGTTGATGACATGCTCATTGCTTCTAAGGATAAATCCTTGATCACCAAGTTGAAATCTCAACTCAGTGATGAGTTTGAAATGAAGGATCTTGGTGCAGCTAAGAAGATTCTTATAATGGAGATACATAGAGATTGCAAGGCCGGTAAGCTGTACCTATCTCAAAAGAAGTACCTTGAAAAAGTACTTGATAGGTTCAATATGGGTGATTGTAAGTCGGTCTCTATTCTTTTAGCTGCTCATTTCAAATTGTCATCTAATTCTTGTCCAACAACTTAAGAGGAAATTGAGAAGATGTCTCATGTTTCATATTCTAGTGCAGTTGGTAGCCTTATGTATGTTATGGTATGCACTAGACCTAATTTATCCCATACGGTTAGTGTTGTGAGCCACTTCATGCATAATCCTAGTAAAGATCGTTGGGATGCTATGAAATGGATTCTTTGTTATGTGAAGGGTTCTCTTGATAAGTATTTGGTGTTTGATAAATCCAAGTCTACGACCCTTGATGTTATTGGTCATGTTGATTCTGACTATGGTGGAGACCTTGACCGTAGGCGTTCTATTTCTAGATATATCTTTACTTTGTGTACGGGTTTGGAAAGCATCCTTAAAATCCATTGTAGCCTTATCAACTACTGAAGCCGAGTATGTCGCTACAACTAAAGGTATTAAAGAAGTTATATGGTTACGAGGTCTTCTTATTGAGCTTGGCATTGCACAAGGTACTACTATTGTGTTTTTTTGATAGTCAAAGTGCAATAAATCTTTCTAAGAATGATGCTTATCACTCCAAGATCAAGCATATCAGTGTCGAGTACCACTCTATTCAGGATATTATTGCACAAGGGGAAATCATTGTGAAGAAAATTCATTCGTCAGATAATCCCGCTGACATGCTCACTAAACCACTTCTCATTACTACGTTCCAACATTGCTTGGACTTAGTCGGTATTTACAGCTTTTATTAGCCCTTCAGGGCTCTGCCCTACAGGGCTCTACCCTTTGGGGTTTTATGACGATATCGGATATTGAAGGATTTTTGGTTCAAGATAGAGATTGTTGAGAAAATGGCCCCAAAAAAAATACTACAAGATGATGTTATTGGACTGGTCTAAGACAAGAGGAAGAAAAGGGAAAAAAACCAGCAACCACGGCCCATTCCAGCTCTTACGTGGCCTAGTTCAGCAGTCTAGCAGTTTGACCCGCGTTGACTCAACTGCCGGTTAGGCCTTTGTCCTTCAACTAGACGTGGCCCAGCTTCACCTCTTCTCAGCATCCAGCGCATAGGCCTTTCCTTCCTTCAGCTATGCGGCCCAGTTGTTCCCAACTAAAAGCAGCAGTCTTGTCACTCCAGCAGCATCCCTGGACCACCCATGGCCAGGCCCGCGGTCCTTGGTAAAGGGGCCACGGTCCGTGGCATTTTGGGAGACTTTTGGACGGCTTATATTTGATCCGTCTTTGATGATTATGGCATGGATTAATACGGATTAATTCTGGGTAATTGTTGGAGATTATGGAAGCTGCTATATATCTTCATCATCTTCATCAAGCTTCATCATCCCAAAATTAAGCTTGATCACCCTCAATCAATCAAGAATCTTCATCAAAATTATTCACTATTTTTCTTAGTTTTGAAAGAGTATTTTGAGTGAATTTGTAATCACTTATTGATCTCCTACCCAAGTACATTGCTTTGAGATCAACTTATACCCTCCAAACACATAGTGAATTTTTCTAATTATCACCGCCCGTAGTTTTTTTTGATTTGGGTTTTCCACGTAAAAGCTTTGGTGATCTTGGTGCTGATTTATTTTTCTTGGTATTATCTATTTCCTGACATTTACTTCTTACATTCAATTTGATATTATTCAATCCTAACAAAAGTGTTTCACTACTTTCTTCCGCAAAAGAAAAATAAAATAAGCATTCCACTTACTCTAACTTCATAAAAAATGAGACGATTTTATAAAATACTCATTTGAAAATAACCTTTTAAAATAGTTCTTATGTAAATTCATACGATGTAACTCTATGATAAACTAAGTTTAGTACCATATATTGTAAAACTTTCAATCAATAATGATATGATATGTCATTATCCCTTTGAGTTTATGAAGCTAATTGGACCTTAACTTGAAGAATGGAATCAAGATCAATAAACTAGTAAAAAAAAAGTATTTTGGGATTTTTGTGTGGCAAAAGAATAGGAAACAAAGGGGAAATGCTCATCCTAAAGGTAAAATCACCACATGAACTAGATGCATTCCATCAAGATTAACTCAAATGGATTAACTAACAAGCTAATCTCTAAAGAAATGACCTAAAATCAAGCTAATCTCTAAAGGAATGACGTAAAATCACCGTTAAGAGGACCTTCTTGGCTAAAGATTTTTTAGAATTTTTAGAGGGAGAAAATGCAAGCAAAAACTTCATTTCATTCAATTACTCAAAATTAAAAGCTTCCCCTTTATAAGGTTCCGTTTGGTTTTTAGAAAATTTGATGGAAAGATAAGTTGAAGGACAAAAATTTAAAGGAAAAAAAAGTAGGGAGAAAATGAGTTTTTTTTTCCTCTTGCTTAGATTGAGGAAAAAAATATAAGAATTTAGATGAGAAATTTTAATGTTAATGAACTACTTGAATCATGTTGATGTCATCTAAGCAATGCGAGGTTAGAGAAGGTTGGAAATTTTTCTCAGACTTTCCTCATAATTTTATGACGAAAATTTATCGCTTGTTTATAACAATTTTTTCACCTAATTTTCCTCCATATTTTTTTCTTTGTGGTTTTCTCTAAACCAAACACAAGAAAAAAAAAAGTAATTTTTTAAAATTTTTTCCTTTCCACTAAATTTTCCAAGGTTCAAACAGAGCCTAAAGGTTTCAAGTGGATGCCCCCATCTCTAACAGTAGAATCAATCAACAGAATTATAAGGAAAAACAACCAATAAAAGTCTAGCTTGTTATGCAACTAGACCAACACGAGGAAAAAGGGGGCCACTAGTTAAAAAACAAAAGCTGACTTTTTTACACATATCCCTATTTGGAAGCCTCCCTAACCAACACATCATCATCATCATCACCACCCAGTGTGGGTCCTGCTTTCGCGGGGTCTGGAGAGATCCAAATGTAGGCAGCCTTACTACTAGCGGCATCCCTGTTCGTAACGAGGTTGATTCTAATAGACTCACAAAACAAGATTTTGTGAAAACCTTTTATAAAAGAGGATTTTGTGGAAACATTAAATGGAAAAACTAGGGATATACATATAAAGCAGTCAGTCATGACCATTTAAACAACTGTACAAAAAGTAGAAGAAGGTACTGTACCTTGCGGAGGTAAACAAATAAAGTCTCTTCTCAGATGACTGAACTACCTGCATACAACACGACAAACAGAAACTCTCAACAAAAACCCACCCTTCTGCAATCTAAAGACATCTACAGGGCCAAAACTCTACCCTACTGCAATCTAAAGACAATTACTGGGTCAGGTCTTTGTGATATAAGATCTTAATCCTATCTCGCCATAGTCTCATCGCCAAGTCCTCCGACAATCCTACAACTTACAAGTCTTCCCTAATCACCTCGTCCAAACTCTTCTTTGGTCGACCTCTCTCTCTTTTACCTCCCCAACCAACAAAATGGAAGAAATTGGTGGGTATTGTGAAGATGGAAATGGGGGATGTCCACTAGTTACCTGCGGAAGATTAGATCCTAATTCACTTATTTGATTGCGCAAAGAAACCCATGATTTAAAAAAAAAAAAGCATGCACTTCCGTCCCTACGCAGACCCTTGCTCGGTTTTTGCCACATCACTTGAGAATTGGAATCTGAAGTTCCGTAGCTTGTTAAAAAATAGAAATCCAGACATATTCAATTATAACTAAAACACTAATTTTGAAATACATTTGTTCGTCCAAAGAGCAGCTCAAAGTTAACTTATAAGACTAAAAATTTTGAAACTTGTACTAACAGTTTTATTTAACATAATTTACTACTAACAGATGTAGCAATTAACTTAGGAGGTTAAGACTCGTGCTCCACATCATTCTGTTGTTATATTCAACCCATATTGGAAAGAGTCCCTTTGACTTTGTTACTATATTCCACCCGAATTAGAAAGGGATTAGCTATCTAACCCATAGCACATCGAATCTCCAAGGATGCAACTTCTTTTCATTTTTTTGAAACTACTGCTAGTAGAGAAAAGCATGGTTGAAGGGATTAGCTATCTAACCCAGCCAAACGGTTCTGGTTCCTAATATTAAAGAACTTGTCAAATCGCTTCCAATTTTGGTTTCTAAAATAAAACTCGAAACCTGGAACAGGTGCGCATCATATATCATAAAATGTCCCAACCCATTATTTCATTAAGTCCGAACAATTAAAAAAAAACCTAAAAAACATTTTCCTTCCTATAGAAATTTACATTGCATGCTTATTCTCAAGTCAAAATTTATAATTTCGACCTTAATTTTTGCTTTTGCTTCTTTACGATAAATGTTGCGCACATCATATTAATTCAATGAATGCAATTTGCCACCTTACAGCTAGTTCTTTTCATAGAAAAATTTCGGATTCCCGCCCTTCTTTATTTCCTGTCATCCCATCCCTTCCTGTAAGAAAAATACCATTCATTTCTATTTATTCCTTGTTCTTCTCATCCATTCCCCTTCCTGTAAGAAAAATACCATTCATTTTCGTTCCTCTGCACTCCTTTCTATTTCTTTCCATGCCATGCTTGTTTCTTCTCCACGAAAAGAACATGTCCTTAATTGGAAGTCTTAGTTGTAAAGTGACACTTTATAGTTTAGCTGCTACGTGCTGTAATTTTTGTTTTTTTAACAATAAACTAATGCCTACGGAAATTTGGAAAAGAGTATAAGTAGGCAGGTTCCAAGGATCCAAGTCCAACCACTCATTAAGGTTTCAATTCTCAAAGCTTTCGAATCGGAACCCATGACTTTGTATCCAAATTCCAAAAGTGAGGAACAGGTTTAACTAGTTTCCAGTAAGGGCCGGGGCAAATATTCAGAACCGTTCATCTGTAGCTGTCAGTAGTTATCTAAAATAGATACATCTTTATTTAGCAACAAACTATTTATAATAAATTAAAAAATGATTTGTAAGGTAGCGTGTAATAAATCTATAAATACTTATTTTCAAAAAAATATATATAAGCACTTCCCCACTCGCTAGATTTGTAGTCTATAGAGACAATTGTAAGATTTCTTTTTCTAGAGGGTAGGTGCAGTGCTTAATTGATCTAGTTAGGCAAGAATATTTATAAGTAGATTCCTTATCGAGGGCCCACCGATGAGTGCATGATGACACATAAATAAACAATATTAAGCAATAAACATAAGATGTTTAGGATAAATAAACAAATTAAAGTAAAAAAGTGAACTTTGGCTTGTTTATGCTATATTGACTAAATAAATGAACTTCTTTTTCCTTTTTTTCTTTGATCTTTCAGTTCAATAAAATCAAGTGACTATAAATCTATAAAAGATACTAGTTTTTCAATATCTGCTTTCTTATTTACATAAGTCAATAGTGAGAATATAAATCAATATAGGTTTTTTAAGTTAAAGAAAATAAGTATTAAACTACTTAAATCGGAACTAATCAGTGTTGATAATTACTATTTTTTTTTCTTATAAATGGCAGTGTTGAAGTTCCAAAGGGGGATTAATTAGGTCATATGGTAGGGCACTAAAAGAGAAAGATGATGATAGTGGAGTGGTGTTAAACCCTAGACAATGGAGAAAGAGGCCAGATACGAAGCAAAAGCAGAGCATGCCGGGAGTGCTTGAGAAAGACCCTTCACTGCATATTCCTTCGAGAAAAAAAAGAATTAATCAAACATGGTTTTTTTTTTTTTTTTTTTTTTTTTTTTAACAAGGGTAAGCGGGTCAGCCCACAAGGCCCTTATCACAGGGTACCCAACAGACCTTAAAAGGCTATGAGAGGGGATGGCAAGCCTAAGTCAGAAATTCAGA
This sequence comes from Lophocereus schottii, assembly GCA_002740545.1. NCBI lineage: Eukaryota > Viridiplantae > Streptophyta > Magnoliopsida > Caryophyllales > Cactaceae > Lophocereus > Lophocereus schottii. Next base: position 16,659 of record NCQV01070838.1, read on the forward strand.
TCGACAAGCCTCTAACACACACAATTCCTGCACAAAGCAGAAGTGTGTGCCCTCCAGATTTGAACCTGGGGGGGAGGGAGGAAAGTGGGAGTGTTGGCCGGATGGCCAACACTTGCTCGACAAACATGGTGGGCTGTGGGCTCCCCCCGCACGAGCTATTTTACTAGTCAATCGTGTTTGTGTAGATCAATTATTATAGAGATTAATTAGGTCTTGTATGATGCAGGTAGGCCTTAGAGAATTGGTTAAGGTTAAGATATTGGCTACATTATGTTTGATTTTGCCTGTTTTTGTTTTATTGTACTTAGATTTGAAGAAGAGTAAGTACAACACTGAATATTAAGTAATTCTTCTCTTAAGGGATCTGCTTATGTTATCATCAGTTAAGATACATCGGTATTCATTAAGAAGTAGGGAATAGAAGGAACTGCAACTATACAAAGGTGAAAGAAGGTCAGTCTTAGCTAACTAATCAGCTGCCATATTGTCTTCACGATACATTTATTGTACTCAAAAACAAGTTGTTTGTTGCAGGAGAACTCGAATGTCTTTGATCAAAGTATGAATACCCATGGAATGCTTATTTCACCTCACACAAGCCTGGACAACAATATTGTTATCTCCCTCAATAAAAATGTTCTTGTAACTAGATTGGATGATGGTATAGACTCCTTTTCTCATAGCGGTTGGCTTAGCAATTAGAATAGACGTATCTCTTGAATTAGAAGCACCTCCTTTTAATTATTACACTTATGTTGTACTGCATTAATTCTTGTATGAATTATGGTTTATAGAAATGTTTCGTATCACTGACATTTGTATGATTTGGCTTTTATAGAAATGGTTCGTAGCACTAATATTTGCACAATTGAGCCTTTTTTTTAAAGAAAACAATTACTTTTTTTGGTTCGAAAACAATTACTTTTTTTGGTCCTCAAATTTTTACTAGTTTGTTCTATTTTGAGTCATGGAATATCATTAAATTAACAATTTTTTTAAATCGACTAGAATTGGCAAAGGGGAACCAAAAATTGCCAGTTAAGAATGCGTTTCTGCATTTTGCTGAGTTAATTAGTAACATTTTCAGTCTCTTGTCTGTCAGACTATTTGAAAGAAAAACAAAAAAAAAAATTACTAGGCAATCAAACATGCATAATACTCGAGAAGGTAATATGTGTAATTCTTTAATTTTATCAATGTGGAACGAACTTCACTTTCACACTTCAACAAGCCCCCTTAGATGTGGGCTACTAACAAGACCCATTACGTACGCAAAGTTTTAATCAAAGAGCGACAGTGGTAAATTAAGATTGAGCAATCCGCTATCATACCATATTAAGTATTTTTTAAAAGATATAAATTGGGCCTTAAACGGACACATTATGCATATAAACTCAAATGAGTTTGCAACACAAAACTGATTGACAATGGGTGCGGTAACTCACAAATTTATATATTCAAACCCTTTAATTTTATCAATGTGAGACAAACTAAACTTTCACATTTCAACGTTAATCGATAGTCTTATCTACAGAACACTGAAATCAATATCTCTTCTGTAGGTGGTCAACCTTACATTTTAACCAAGATTTGATAATTTGATAATACATGTGTAAAAGCAAATCACATAATTAAGATTTGAATTTTGAATATAATGAATCAGAATTCGCATGGCTTACAAAAAGAGATTCCAAAAAAATAAATCATGGGACTATTTCCTGTAAAAATTTGCAAACAAGTAATTTATGTTGTGATCTCTAAGCTCACAATCAATACATCTTTTTCAAGTAATTGAAATGTCATGCATATTTTTTTTAAAAATTAATTCTCACTGGTCAAAATTAAATTATATTGTTAGGATTTAATTGTAGATGTCCAATTCCAAGTAACCATCAAACGTGTATCAGTTAAGTGTAATTAATACTACTCTTACTGAATATTATTACATAAATTATAAATCTATAACTCGATTGAGGTGTATGCTATTATATATTTAAAAAAAAAGCTAAGTAATGAAACTAATAAAATGAAATAAGTAATAATATTTCTTTTCGATCTTGGATCCTCCATTTTACTGGAGTCGAGTTACTATTGACTCAATAAAAAGTAGAGCTCTCTCATCACAGATTTTCTCCATTTATAAGTAAGAATATAATAAAAAGACAATCCACTTTTCCTTTTCATTCCTTCGCTTTTTGTTGCTTTCTTTACCCCACATGTCATACTTTGCTGTATTCTCCTATTGCTTTGTACGTCTACCTCTACTTTTGCCTCTCTATCTACCAATACTGTAGCTTTGCAAAGCTCTCCCTTTTTGTATGAAATTGTGTTATGTAACCTCTACTGAACGATCACACTCTCTTGCTTTCTCTTTCAACTTAGGAGAAGAATCCAAGATGATCGAGTTATGTCAATGTGCTAGGACAAATTGTATGAAAAGGGACCCCCTCCCCCTTTGCATAAACTCTCTTTTTGTTACAATGCGTGAGCTCTACATTACTGTAATATTTGGACCCTTTCGACTGTTGTACAATTGATATGACTCTTTCGATCATTATCACTTATCAGGATTGTTACAGACCAAATTTACTATGTTTTTATTTTTCAAAAAAGCGAGGAACTTAGAAAAATCATTACATCGTACTCAGATTTGTTGTATCATTTTGAAAACTACACTATACAAGTAACTGAAAGTAATAAAAAAAATACATAAATACAACCATATGTTACAGTTTCACTTAAGTGACAAAATAGAGATACGTAAGTCAAGCCTAATAATTAAATATGAAGGAAAGCGATACATAAGCCGTTCGTACCCTACTACATAAAATATTACGCTCGACTGCCCCCTCCTCAACCCATTATATTTTATTAGTCTTTACTAATTCACCTCATAAATTTAGAAACACATTTTACACATCAGGCATAAGCTTGAGAGTAATTCATATAACATGTATAATTAAAAAATTAAAAAAACTGAAACTCAAGTGACATTTTCAATAAGTTAAGGCATAACATGATATTTTATATGTGTCTTTTTCCTACGAGAGAACAAGTGTGGAAACAAAGATTAACAGCATTTTTTTTTTTTTTGGGGGATCACCAAGAGCAAGAGTTTATATCTTTGCTGCAACTCCTAGCATGTTCTCGGATTGACATGGGTGGGTGTTTTATGGGTTATGATCTGATCTCCACTACTTTCTGTCGTCTGAACCAAATTAAGCATGTAATTTCCTTCTCCAAGACCATTGTCATGGCCAATTTTCTCCACCCAAAAACTTTCCAGTACAATGGGTTATAACTCGCGAGACTCAAAATCATGCTTTCCGGTTACAACTTGAAAGTGCTCCCTCTCTCTCTCTCTCGCTCCTCCCCCCCCCCT
>NCQV01070842.1:1257-11804 GCA_002740545.1 Lophocereus schottii
TTTAATGATACTATCAATATATAAAATTTATAAATATCTTATGAACATAACATTTACATAAACATAAAAACATAATATAACGACGTAAATTATATTTGAGTTTTGACATGAAATATATATTGTTATAGATGACCATACATTTATTTATATTTAAAATTATTTACTTAAAATAGGAATTTATTTGAAGAGTTGTATTCAATTTTGTCAAAAATTTTTTTTATTATACTTTGCTTATTCGATCAAACTAATATTCATATAAAAAATCTTGAATGAAATTTTATTCAGCAAATTATGGAGATTAATATATTTTATTGTTGTATAATTAACTTAATTAATTATTTATTTTTAATAAGTATATTATTTTAATATTATTATTTTTCATCCAAAACGTTCAATGTAAAACAAGTTATACTATGCAACTCTTCAACAATTCAAAAACTCCTTACATCCATCATTACAACTTCTTACATCTTCTTACAGTTTCTTACATCTCCTTACAGCTCCTTACATATTCTTACAGCTCTTTACAGCTTCTTACAACTCCTTACATCTCCTTATATCTATCTATCTATCTATCTAAAATGTGAAATAGAACATGCCCTTAGACCCACTTCTGTGTCATAAGAAATTGCTTATGTACGGATGCAGATTTGGCTTGAATTAAGAGAGATAATTAGGCTCAAACAAAAGTAAGAAAGAGTACATGAGTAATTATCAAGGTTGTTTAGTAACTAAAAAAGAGTGAGAAGTTTAGTTTAGTTTACGCCATTTCACAAATGAAAGACTAACCTTTTAAACTAGAGTAATTAAGAGAGGTCAGGGTAATAACAATCTATCTATATAACTATACTTAAAATTTAGTGATCATCACTCATTGGATGTGAATATTGTTTTCTTTTATCTTTTCTAAATTATTGATTTTAGATATTAATTGAGATGTATTAGCAAGAGTAATAAGGTCAAATTAATATAGGCATTCAACTCATAGGTTTCACTTTTTAGTGGGAAAGTTACTAAAGTTCTCAATTTTGTGTTTCATTTTATCTTCTTCTTCTTCTTTTTTTAAATTAAGTGTTGGTATCTTCTCAAAGCCTGTATAAATTTTATATTCGTAATTTTAATATTATAAGTATAATCATAAAATCATAGATCAATAATATTAGAAATAGCATTTTAAAAAATTATGATTTAAAGTAAAATTATTTTATTATAGTTTCATTAATATATATATATATATATTGCAAATATTTTAGCTCGCCAACTTAATAAAAAAATCATATTTTAGTTGTAGTATTAATATTAATTAAGAATATATAAAATGGCTATCAACACTCCATTTTTCCTTAACACTTTAATACTTTTCATATTTTCATAGGGAAGTATATCTAATTAATCATATTTTAATTTTCTTTGAATCAAACTTTTGTAATTGATGGATATTTGTAAATGGAGCTTCTTCATTTAACTTATTATGTATGGAATAATTTTATTATGTTAACTTTAATTAATTGTAATAACTTTTGCTCTTTTAGGAGGAAGGGTGGTATAGTTATAGTTAAAGAGTGATAGGATAAGGTTGTTATGGAATCTAGAAGTTGTATTTCATAATTCGTGGACAAAGGTGCATTAATGACTATATTAACTTTGTATGTTTCAATTGGTGACCTAAAATTATATTGTGCTCTTAGACTATTATTTATCAAAATAGTTAATTTATTTTGATGAATGACAGTAAGGGTTTTACCCAGTAATATATTTATTATATACACATTGGCTTATTAGACAGAAATTTGTTAAAATAAAAAACTATATTAATCCATATGAAGAATGAGTTTAACATTAGTTACTATCATCTTTATAGTACTCTTATTTATCTAAAAAATTCTAAAGAAGACTGGTAGATCTAGAAACTTATATAAAGTTATCGCCTTATTTTTAAATTTCATGAATTTTGACTAGTACAAATTATTTATTAATATCTTTTGAAACATGTAAGGATTTATATACAACTTTTTTTTAAAGATTTGGTTGATGATTGCCCAAAACATCCTTGACAAAAGCTTAGCCCTCCCTCCCCCCCAAAAAAAGCCACATAAATACATAAGCGCAAGCAATCCTATATTAATATTCACTGCTTACATTCCTATAAATTCACTAATTTTATATGAGATGATATGGCAAAATATAATAAAGCACCGAATGTGATATTGTAGAGCTGATATTCTCATGCTGACAATGATCACTGACACAGGATGAAACTTGTTTTTTTTGCCAATTATGCCTGTAAGAGCCGTATGAATTCTTCACAAAATTAATGTGATGGGCTTATGTAATTACGTGAAACACATGGTGCATGATGTGATGACCTTGATTCATTGGGGTTAACTCTACGTATTCTGCTAAAGCTAAATAATTCATGCCACTGTCATTAGCCACTCAATAAGTTCCTACCATATGATGGGTTTGATTAATCAAGCACATTAGATTGGTATATTTAGTCTAATCGTAGAAGTATAATTCATTAAGAATTGATCGACACATAGTAATTAGTTTCCTGTTTTATTATCTTCAAACATGAATAGAGGGTTAAAAAAAAAAGGATGAATAATTAATTTGTTACTGCTAATTTTTGAATGCAAAATTTATTTTTTAAATGAGTTCAGGTTATGTACTCTAGTGTTTTTAATTGTGAGACCAAATTTATTTTTACTCAACTTATTATAGTACATGCCTAACGATTTGTTTCTCACATGCATCTCATATTTCTTTTAAATGGGGCAGTTCTGACTCAATCAAAGCAAGTTCATCTATTTATTGTGAAAAAGAAGGACGAACTTGATCATCACAATGAGACATGATGATGTTTTTGCTTTACTCGTCCCCACATCTCGGCTAATCAGCATTTAGTATTTCCCAAGTTAGGTAGAACTTAATCTGCAGGAAAGTCCACTATTGATGACATCAATCGAAAAAGCATTTCCAATTTCCAAAAAGATTAAGCTTACTACAAGGATAAAACGTGAAAAATGAGAATAAACTACAAAATTGAAGATAGATTAAGCTTATCAGAGCACTCGCAGCTTTGAGTTGAAAATGGAATGCCGGCCCCAGCATGTCAGTTGTTCAATGGTCATTATACTATCAGAACAATGCCACACATGGCAAAGTTCCGCCACACGGACCACAAAGTTTTGTTTTTTAATGTATTTTTGATTTTTTCTTTTTCTTTGGAGGTTAATATATAATTTTTATATGATTAAAAAAAGGTCATATGTTATAAAGTGAATTCATAATAAATATTTATATTAGGTAACTCAAATTAAAGTTTCATAGGTTGAAAAAGTGATGAAATACGTTTCAAACAATTGGAACTTTTGATGATGTGGTAAACTTGAGTTTCAAAAAATGAAATTATGGTTGGAAATGCTCTTAACGTCAAGGATATGTCGGCCCCATTATCCTAATTTGATTCCTTTCTCTTTTTGCTACTTTCTGTAAATCATATTCCATTGTTGCTAACTATGACAAACTAGTTATAAGCTTATTTGTTAGAATTAACTGTTTTTGTTTTAAGTTTAACAACTATAGCTATCATAACCGTTGGCTTACATTTTTATTGACACAAGAAGTCGGCAAAGTTATAATATTAATTTTTGTTGGTTGAAATTTTCCCAGATATTTTCTCAACCTCAAGTTGTTCATTACTAAAGTAACGCAGATGAATCTTGTTGTATGCTTAATTTGATAAAAGATTAAAATACTTCTCTTTTCCATCTTTTTCCCCACTTTGAATGTACAGGAGAACTTCACATACAAAGTCCATGAAACAGTTTTGATTTAGATTAAGGATCTAATCCAACCTCATGTATTTTAATTAGCAGCTGTATAAGTTGAAAATATCTTTTCCATCCTTTTTATTCTCTTAAACAAATTGAATGAATAATTTAATCACTTTCGAGCACAACTCAATATGAATAGACGTAAAATAAAATGACAAATATATTGATGTATACTCACACTTAAATAATCCTAGTGAGACTACAAGAATTCACTATCATTGAAGGTTCCCTACCCTACCCTTTCGAAGCAATTGCCCTAATAGACAGGCAATTGAAATAGCTTATAGCTAGGGTGTGTCCATTTCGTTTCGTTTGAGCCAGAGTGGAATTAAAATGCCCCTGTTTTTTGACTAGGACTTAAATTGTCTGTGGTAAGTAAAAGATTAGGTCCGGCCTTGGACAGTCTCAGCCAAAGGCACATGGAGCATGCACTAAATGCCATTATTTCCCCCTTCCCCACCATAATGCCCTTCCTCCATTCCCTCTATTCTCTCATCCTCCTCAATCTCCGCATCATTACCCGCCTCTTTCTCTGTTTTTATTTTTCCCTTTTTGCCCCTTTATTTTTTTGAGAGCAAACAGGAGGGAATTAATAGGGACCAACCCAAATAGGTGTATAAAAGGACTAAGGAGGAGGGTTGGGTGAAACAGAGCACCCCTTGAACAATGGCATCCTATGGAAGATGTATTTGTTTCTTCTTCATCTTAGCCCTCCTTTCCTTTCACCAAACCCAAGCTAGAGATAGCAAGTTGTTTAGCAAATTCTCCCATAAACCCACTTCTCAAAACACCAAAGTAAGCCCTTCAGTAGAATTACCAGCAAAAGCACCGGAATCAGACTCTGTGGAAAATGGGTATGGTCTCTATGGAAAGGAGAACTACCGATACCCTCCGACGACCACGGATCCTGTCAAAACTGGGGCTCGAGTTGGGAGAGAGAAGTTTGTGTCAATGGAGGAGATTAGAAATGAGATGAGGAATGGGAATGGGAATGGGAATGGGAGAGAGAAGCAGGGGATGAGTGATACTAGGTTTTTGGAGAATGGGAAGTACTACTACGACATGAATCAGGATGTTAAGGACAAGAATAGGGACAAGGGGAATGGCTATGAGACGGAGAAGATGGGTTCGGGCGAACATTTTGAGGATGAAAATAGCTATCCTAGAAATAATGGGAATGGTAATGGGTTTGTAACTGAGAAGCAGGGGATGAGTGATACTAGATTCTTGGAGAATGGTAGGTACTACTACGACATCAACCAGGATGTCAAGGATGAGAATAGGTACAAAGGGAATGGGTATATGACCGAGAAGCAGGGTATGAGTGAACATGTTGAGGATGAGAATGGCAACCATGAAAACCAAGGGAATGGGTACAGGCACGGGAATGGGTATGTGACCGAGAAGCAAGGGATGAGTGATTTGGAGAATAGGCGATACCACTATGATATGAATCAGGATGTCAAGAATGAAGACATCTACCCTAAGAACAGGAGGAATGGGAATGGGTATGCGACCGAGAAGCAGGGGATGAGTGACACGAGGTCTTTGGAGAATGGCAAGTACTTCTATGACATCAACGCTGAGGTAGCTAACGGTGGGAGTGGTCATGCAAATAAGTACAACAATGGGAACGAGTATTTTGGGACGGAAGAGGAGATGAGCGAAAACTATGAGAAGTCTGACAACCATTTCTACAACAACAACAACAACAACAATGAGAATGAGAGTTTTCTCAATAACGGGTATGAAAATAGGTACAATGAGAATGAGCACTATGAAGGCAACAATGGGCACGAAACGCAAGGAACAAGAGGTCACAATTACAACCCTAATGAGTTTGTGACAGAGGGAGGACAAGAGTATCATGGAAACACCAAAAAACTTCCTCCTAATCAGTATGACACAATGGAGGAGTATGAGAAGGACGAAGAGTACAGATTGAGCCACCAATATGAACCATGATTTATTGTAGGTTAAGTTCATGCCTAAGAGGTTTACCATAAACAGGAGGGAGTAAAAGAGAGATTGTTATATATATAGTTGTTCTTAAGTTATCAAGATGTGTGCATGTGTATTCATTTGGCTATGGTAGCTTGCTTCATAGTGGGAGCAGAAATTAGCTATAATTTCATGTACTTCCTCATGTGGGAATTGAATGTCCAAGAGAGTTTCCCCTCAACTTGTTAATTTTAGTCAGTAACAGAAGTGCTTTCGTTCTGACGACCCTTTTTAGCAAGTTGTTGAAGGTTTTCTTTTTAATTGTGAAGGTTGGATGACGTTTATACCGCCCCGGCGCCCCTAATGAGAGGGGCACGACATAGGACTGTGCAACTTATGTTCGGGCTCCTAAATTTGTGGCTTCACCATTTTTAAAACTAGCGAATTTTTTAAGTGGTGTGATAGCTTCTCTCTACGTGTATCCTGCTGTCATAAATCTTTTTGTCAAAAAGGAAAAAAGCGGGGTCGTTGGGAAAAAGAGCAGCACAAATCGAGCTAAACAGTGAGAACAGCTTGGGTCACAGTTATGTACATGAAATTTACCCTGCAAATGCTTTTGTCATTAATTGTCTTTTCCTTTTTATAAAATATAAGGTGACATGTTAGTACATTGACTCATATGCTATTAATTAATGTCATCCCATTGGTAAGTATCTTGTGGCTCACTCTGTGGTCTCTGTACATACAAGCTGGTCAATAAAGCTCGAATTTAATTGATATCTCTACCATGTGATTATTTCCTAATATCATCAGACAATAGTCTTTTTTTGTATAGGTCTCAGAAGAGGAACACTACAGTTTATGACAGATTGTAATGCCTACCGACTTTAATAAGACCGTTAAGGACTTAAACAATAACTTCGCATAGGTGTAAGGTATAGTTCCAATGTCATCAGAATATCTATTAGATTTTTTAAAAGAAAAAAAAGACTACCTCTAGTTAACTAGTGGAAAAAAGTTAAATGAAAACCAAAAGAGAGAAAGTCTTTTTATTTATTGAAATAAGAAAAATTAATAAAAAATATGAATAACTCGATTTACAAAAACAAATAAGCAATTGAGAATACGGTGTCAACGAAGATGTTATGCCTTTCGAAAGGAAGCATGTAATTAAGAAAAATATAAAAATAAATAAATGAATATTTCATTTGGCATCCCCTTATTTTCAAGAAATATATTTATTAGTACAAACAATGAAATTAAAGATAAATTCCATAAGCTTAACAGAATGAATATTATTACCAGAAGGTATATTTATTTTCACACTATGTATCAAATTAGATATGGAAAAGCATCATAGTGTCAAATAGAATAACTCATATATCGATTTACGAAAGTGTAGCTAGTTTATTAATGAAGAGCTTATTTATACACTTTTATAGCAACTATTTAAATAAAATTGGTAGGTAGGAAATCAATATCATCCATATGAACTGTATGAAACTTCAGATTTTATTTGTTTGAATTGAAAGCTATCCACATAATTTAGTTCATAAAAAATTCATTGTTGATTATTTAAAATAAAGATGAAATTCAAAATGAAACTAAACAATATATTTTTTGGAAGCCAGAAAACACAAGTTGATACTTGAAACAATCATTCTTGTAAGGATTTTATGTAAGTGGTCATCAAACATGATAGAAGGAGAGTGAGAGGTTGGGGTACATGGCCAAACAACTAAGGATGGGGTCAAATGGCCAAACTGCGCCCATTACAATTGCTAGCCCTATTACCCTCTCTGAAAAAAATGATGAATGTTACTAAGTTGACAGACCTTTATCAGATTCCTAATGTCATCAATAGTAAAATCAATTTGCCATGCCTGTCGAACTTAGCCTTTAACTGCTTGGATGATGAATTAATTATCCCTGTCAACGTAGATATGCCGAAAGTCAAACTTCGCCTCTAATGTTGTCCATGGGCTTCCTTCCACACTTTCGTGAGTATGTAGACAATGCAGAAATAGATGGTTGATAGTTTCAATCTCATTTTGGCGGATTGGCCAGAGTAGTGTTAGTAGTGATTCCAGCTTCCGGTCCCCAGGATGTCGCTCTTTAGATCATGGTACAACCAAGTGGCAGTCTTCGTGGCAAACTGGGCATTACCTACATGCCCCAACCAAATTCATTAAGGGGCCAGAGGGCACGAAATGCTAGTAATGGGTAGTATCCCACTTATTGTCACTTGTAAAGTAATGGCATACCCATTTTTGAAGGTTGACATCAGTTGCTTGAAAGCCTATCATGATCTGAACATGATTTGTTTCACCACACCATTGTCAGCCCAAAATCATGCTTTTGTACCATCACTAAGCTTCCAAAGGATACATTTGTTAAAGGTATCATACCAATGATATTATTATGGATGTACTCACAAAAGGATTTAGGACGAGGTACTATAATATATGTTATTTGCTGATGATATTACTTATCGATGAAACTAGGGGATTTAGACTGAGCAAATCAAAAACTAGATACTTAAGATGTGGATTCAGTGGTTAGGATGGGTAAAAAAGGTGCAACCATGGGTGGTGGGGCAATATCAAGGGCCGAGAAATTTAGGTATTGAGGTTCGATCATTGAGGAGAAAAGATATACTGACAAAGATATTAATCAATGTATTAAAGTGGAATGGCAAAAATGGAGGAATGCTTCTGGAGTATTGTGTGATAGGAAAATTGTTGTAGGATTGAAAGACAAAGTCTATCGTATGGTAGTCAGACTATCTTTGTTATATGATTTAGGGTACTGGTCAATCAAGAAGACTCAAGTCAGAGGCTGATAGTAGTGGAGATGAGAATGATTCGATGGATATGTGGATATACGAGATTGGACATAATTAGTGTTGGACTTAGGGCGTGATACACCCGTAAGGAGTGTGAGCCCAATAAGCACAGTAAGCGGACGCCTTAAGCTATCTCATAAATCTTAGTTCCTCAACTGTCCATCTAATATCAAAAACAGATCAGTCTAATAGGAGAGACATTAGTAACATTAAGTGTTCTCTAAAGAGAGTTTTCTACACAAAATCTAGGCATGTTCGGCTATTGGAACATGAAGATCCTCTGTATAGTAAGTTCCTTCCTCGACCAGTGATTGGAAGCCAAGATTCGATTGTCTTTTGCTGTAGGATTAATGCAAATATTTCTACAGTTACTTCGATATATTAGTTCCTTCACTGGTATCAGAGCTAATCTGCTTGTTTTCTGATTGGATTACTTGTAGAGATTTCTTAAAATTCATGCCTAAGATTAGGTTATAATTTGATTTATTTGCTTTTATGCTCTAGACTTCATGCTAGCAAATCCTTGGTGAATTTTTATAGAATTATGGATTCTGATAGAGCTTGAAAAGAGCTTTAACTTGACATATTGTATGCATAATTTTGTTGATTATATAGTGAATAATTGGGGAATGAAATTCAAGGGTTTATTGCCTTCGAAGCCCTAATTGGTGCATGGATTGCTGTGATCATTACATTTAGACTAAAACCCCTAAGTCTATTAGTCAATGTGATCAAAAATTTGCCTGAATTTTGGCGAAGATTCCCGTCGAACCTATGATTAGGGTTCGTGCCTTCAAACCTAGTGTTTACTCGTTTTTGGGTTAGATTTGGACAAATTTTTCCTCAATTAATGAAGAATTCATGTTTAGCTTGTGATTTTGTCTAGAACACTCGAGAATTCAATGCAATTTGGCTTATTTTTGGGCTGATTTTTTGCAAACGATTCCCGTCGAACCTAGGGTTAGGGTTCACACTTTCGAACCCTTTTTTGATCAATTTTGGCCATTATTTATTGAAATTATTTTTAGGTTCTAGTTGCCCATGTATTATGAACAAAAGCCTTCCAAAAGCGGCCGCTAATATGCTGGATTTTGGTCAGAATTTTGCCGAAAATTTTGAAACTTAGGGTTAGGGTTCATATATTTTTGAACATGTTTTTGATAATTTTCTATAATTCATTTTCAAAATTAGATGATGCATCATATAGGCCAAACAATTTCAACTGAAATGCCTCCATAAATTTCAAAAGCGCATTGTGTTTTTGGGAATTTGTGAACATTTTGCCAACGTTACTGCACATATTTCGGGCACTAAAACTCGCTGTTCGGCTTGTTTTTGCCGAGGATTTCACAAATTGATTATCCAAAACAATCCTAGAATATGTTTGGGCTGAATTCCAATAGTTGAGTTCGATCAGCAAAAAGGGCTTTTTTGGCATGGTAGGTCGCAGGACCCATTTCCCGGGCCTGTCAGGTCGTAGCTAGGTTTAGGTTCAGCGCCCGCCCCATATCACATGCCATGCACTTGATCTTGAAGATGGTCCTCTTCCTTTTTTTAAAATTTTTTAATTAAAATTTTATTTAAAAGGGTCAAAAAGGATTGTGATTGGGCTTGATTGTTGACCTGTGGTTGATTGCAAGGGTTGATCGGTTGATCATAGGGGTTCATTAAGCATAAAATTTTTGAGATAGTATGTGACTTATGAATTATGTAATTTGATTGAAATTTCTTATGAGATTTCTCGAACATTCCCTTTTTATGACTACATATTTGTGTGCTTGATATCCTTTTTTTCCAGAATTAAATATTATGTAATTCCTAGAAAATCTTTTATTTGACCATACTTAATTTTGTTGAATTTTATGAGAGATATGAGCATGTTAATTTGATATCATTGAGATTAATTTTAAATGAAAATATTA
>NCQV01070858.1:2831-21571 GCA_002740545.1 Lophocereus schottii
TAAGGCTAACCGTTCAGCCTCAAAATAAGTAGCTGGGATTAAGCCCTAAGGGAGCCCACAAAGTAAGGTTCTACCCATGCAATCCTCAAACCTGGCTCCTTGCTTCACAAAAGTGAGCCTCATGCTAATCAAGTAAGAGTGTTTGACTAATGATATTCTGATTAGGTAGGACTGCTTACCCTCTTGCTTATGGCTTCATCTTGCTTCCTCACCCGCACAAGCTTATGAGCCTTTTTACCCTTGCTTGTCTTCCTCCTGGGCACCGCCTTCTCAACATCTTAGGCATTCTATCGTTGAATTTCAGCTATATCTCTTGCCATTACAGATTCTTCAAAAGTGGTGGCTTTTATCAATTCTACAAAAGTGAGGCTCACAAATGGGGCAACAGGTAACAGATGCTTGCCACCCATTAGTTGAGCCATATTTGAGTCTAAGAACTTTGTGATTTTTGAGGTTAAGGCATAAATAGTAGGAGCAACATAGTCTTATAGTTTGTCTGAAGCCCATCTAGCGAGACAAATGACAAATAAGATATATACAAAACTTTCAAGATCTAGGAGAGGAAGATAGCTTCCGCCGCTTATAGGAAATCTAAAGCTACAAATCCACTGCCAGAAGAGCTTGGTCTTCTCATGTTAAAACAAGGGTCTCCCTGCCTCATAATTATGACACTTGTTAGAACACTTACACATGGTGTAATGCTTGGGCTCACATCCCAGTGTGAAAATCTAGGGGTATGCTTTGTGAAAACATTCTAAGAGCGAAGTCTACTAGATAAGTAAGCACAAGTCAAAATCTCCATCAACAGTTCGAAAAGGAGACAAACTAATAAAAAAAATATTAGGCTTTATCCCTAAAAGAAAAGGGATTTACCTATGAGCATTGCTAGGTTTGTCAGTAAAGCCATGCAAGCACATGATCATTTCAACAAGAAAAATAAGCATGTAATAGTAACGTTTCTAAGACTCCTCTACAAGGTGCGTCACGCGTGTTAAACCTTACCTGCTAATGAACAAGAACTTATTCTTTAGACAAAAATTAAGGGATTTTCTTTCCTCATTAAGGTGGTGATTGCCCTTAGATTTAGGTATAAATCAAGGGTGATACATGCAAGATCGGCATCATGGCTGTCTGTAGTGTTAACTCATCCGCCCTTAGACTTAATGAAGTTTGTACAAGGTGGGAGAAATACACCTCTAAATAAGGAGCTACTTCCACCTTAGGCTCAACCGAACCCAAAACAAAGGTGAATTCCTCCACTAGAGAACACACCTCCCTATCCTTGGAGTGAAATACATGGGGTGTTGGAATCCAAAATTTAGAAGGAGCGCGGATAAGTTCGATGTCAAACATCACTTGTCTTGAAGATATGATGTGGTTTAACCCAAAGTACTCTAATCCCTTTACCTCAAAGGCATTACCGACTAACTATGACACGTTGTCCTTTTTTAAAAAAAAAAACTGTCTTGGGATCCAGATCTCTTCATAATTTAGGAATTGCCCAATTTGTAAAACTATATTTTTCGTTACTTGCACTTTTATTTTTGATGTGCACTATTCCTGCTCTTCCCCTTTTTCTTTTCTTATTTTTCTTCTGAGTCGTGCTAGCCTATGATTTTCTTCGCAAAACTTGTGAGGAGATTAGGCTTATAGCCCATCATGTCTAAACCTTTTCCTTTTGACACCTAATTTTTGCTAATAAAAAAGAACCCTTTTCTTTTTTAAAATCCCACTATATTTTAACAAGCATTGCAAACACGAGTGCAATTATTCACAAAGTTCACTCAAATACAAAGTGTAAAGGAAAGAATTATAAATTAAAGTCCAAGAACTAACACAAAATCAAGGGGCATTTCCCCCTTACTCATTATCAACTCAATCCTTGGTGATGGTCTCAGGGGATATGGCATGACAGTCTTGTAAGGCTATCGCACACCACAAATGTGAAAAGTAAGGAGGAATTATGCACTCCACGAGTATCAAGGCATCCTACATTGAGGACTAGGTGCAGCAAAATAGCCCTCCAGCTACACTTCTGAGGTCCCTAGTAGAATCATGGATTCTTCGGCCACCTAAGAGGTGGAGTAGATGAAGAGCCACGTCACTTCATGAGAGACATCATTGTGGCGTTCCCTACACCAGCTCTTAACCTCCGTAAGGACTTAGTCTTGGGGAACGACATGAGCTACTCTGCTGTTGACTCAATCGAAGCCATGGCAATGACAAACAATTAGGAGCTTCTGAAATCCTAGCCTGGGGAGCACACTTTCGCGTAAGAGTTGTCCTTGAGCTAGAAGCCTCGAAGAAAGCCACATGTCTATAGCAGTGGCATCGTACAACTCTCTAAACACATTTGTATAAAAGCATTAGAAAAAGTGAAACATATAGCTTGCAAAAGTAAAAAAGAAAACAAGCGTACTTCATTTATGTCATTACCTTAGCAAGTGATGATCCCTTCTAATCACAGGATAGTTTGTCGATTGTCTTTATTATTAAAAAGTTCTCAAATTCATTGTAGTAGCATTTCACAAAAAGAAATATAAAACAAATAGGAACAAAAGAAACACATGCGTTAAAATGAGACATTTTACCCTTGCTAAGGCCAGGGAGTCTGATGCATCTCTTAGACCTCATTATCCATCACATCATTGAGCTTAACTGCCCGATCGACACTTGAAGCATCGCTGTAGCACACTTTAAGGTCCAAAATTACAATCCACACTTCCTTCTATAAGAAAGATACATGAGCATGCGTATGGTATATAATAAGCGAAAATTACTCTTAAAGGGATTCGTGCCGTCGAAGAAATGACGGCACCAATAAGTGTGTGCAAACTTCGAGCAGTCACCCTCGACGACTAGAACTTGATGAGATGCGCCCTTCCATAGTGGGCACCTCTCCTCCAACTTTAAGGTGGCGACCTATACAGGAAGGATCCACGAGAATGTAATGAACAGGAAAGCTGATAAAAAAATCACCTAGTTACCCTTCCCCT
Organism: Lophocereus schottii; assembly: GCA_002740545.1. Lineage (NCBI taxonomy): Eukaryota > Viridiplantae > Streptophyta > Magnoliopsida > Caryophyllales > Cactaceae > Lophocereus > Lophocereus schottii. The sequence continues at coordinate 5,828 of NCQV01070858.1, forward strand.
TAAATACCATACGTGGCCAAAAAAGGGTCGACGAAGAGCACGCTATGACAAGACAGCACCTGAGCCCTCTTAATAGTAGTAGGCCTAAGTATCCCTAGTCACATAAAACAGAAGCTACAATGAATAGGAAAAAAATAATAACAGTGTGTTGCGATAAATAGGAGAAGAAGAGTATTCCCCTTATGTCATCGGGCTTTTGGGCATTTAGGCTAGCCCTAAAAAGCTTAATGTCCTTTAGGTGGCTTGACTCGCCCTCTAGGAGGCCATTCTTTTATTACCTCTAGTGGGAACTTCGCTGGAGCCTCTAGATCTTGGGCACATTCGTGAAAAGTACCCGAGGAAGCAATGATATAAACACAAGTCATAAGCCAATCCTAAAAACTCCACAAAGAAGAAAAAGAGATTATAAGGAAGGAATCAAACCTCAAGCAAATGCTGAAGATTTTTAAGATTGGCATCCTGCACCCGACCATTCTTCCAATATGCCAATCTCAGGTTAGGAGAGTGGGGTGGCATAAGCGGCTTGCTCCTAATCCAACTATCTAATGCCTTGGACTTCTTCCAAGTTGCACATTCAATGTAGGCGCACTCGATTCACCTAATGGATAAAGAATATCGAACTGAATAAATAGTCGCATTTACTACTCTATGTCTATATTCCTGACCTAGAGAGCTACCTTGACTAAGGAATACTAGACAGAGTTTGATCCTACATGCCATCTATTTATACTTTATCCAAATAGCCTTATCAGATGATCCCGATCCCCCTCAAAAGCGATATCATATCTCAATATGATATCTATAAAGCTTAGTCTGTTAGTACACAAAAATTGTATAGGGTAACGACTATCTCACCCAGCGACTGATGGAATGTGCTAGTGGTAAAAACGCTCTAGTAGACCCCAGCTCAGCACCCAATTCGGGCGTCTATGTTCCTTGCACATGTTCACAAACTTACGAAATCATATATCTTTTACAGCCTCTTAGAATCCCTACGCAAACTTTGATCGGGAGTATAAATCTTTTAGACAAATCTATAAGTCTTGATGAAGTCTCCAACCTGTTGAAAGTGCACATTACTAGAATAAATCAATGCAAAACAAAATAGCAAAATACCTCAAAATTTGAAAGGAAAGCAAACCACTCTATTCTCCACCACTGTAGAAATGTGATAGCAACGAGGATCAACGTATATAAAATAATGGGTATCAAATCAATTACCTGGCATCCACCTCCTAAACCCATAGTCATCCTCCTATGGAGGTCACCTCTACAACATCTATGAGATCTTTCCTGAGCAGGTTGGCTATGTAGTTCTGCAAAAGCACCCAAAAACAAGAAAGTGTCAAAATGATAGAATTCAGGCAACATTCAGGAGAAACGGAAAAAATGGCCAAGGCATAATCAAACGGTCATGGAAAATTGTAAACACATTTTTCACAGCATTATAAGAGCTATAAATTTATAAAAAATCATTCACAAACATTATACTAATTCAAGACATGATGAAACTTTAAAAGTTTATAGTGTGTTGTAAGATGTGACTGAGACAAGATCTGTTGGCCCCAAAACTTGGCAAAGGCATTATTGGCAGCATTAAAAAATTTAGGGATGTATCACAATGCATGAAAAGCCATTCTAACAAGATTTGTTTTTTTTGAAATGACAAAAAACTCACCCAATTCAGGCGGAATGAAGTATGACCATCCAAGAATTACATTTCACTCTTACAACCTGAATTGAAGATCAAAAAATCAAGAAACAAGCATAAACAACCTTAGTGTCAAGACTCAAGATTGGGTGGCCCTCAGTAGATTCGAATCAACTTTCACCACCCATGCACATTACATGAAATTTGGTTAGATTACACTCCTAATGGTTCTCCACAACAGTAGTCAAGTGAGATTAGTTCAACAATTGCCCATAATGGCTTCAAAGGTGGAAGGTTTACATGTAAACCACAAAAACGCCCTAAATTGCTCCAAACATGAAAGCCTCACAAAATTAAGCATACTGTAAAGCAAATACATGAAAAATTGTGTTTAGGGAGCAAGAATGACCTTAATTCGACTCTTTGTGAGTTGATTTGGTCAACAATAGAGTTTTTGAGAGAGGGAAAGGTAGAAAATGGGGAGAAGGCAGTTGCAGTTGTGCTTTTGGATTATTGCTTCTCTCCTTTTTATTGTGAGTCCTAGTCACATGCAATTAGGTTCTCAGCAGCTTCTATTACCCTGTCATTGGTTTCTAACTTCCAAGCGCAAGCCGAAGGCCATTTATATGTTCCTTTTAGCATCCCAATGTGTGTGCCCATGCAACAATGAATGTGACAGCACATTTCTTATCTTTCTACATGTATACAAATATTTGTAACTTTTAATGTTCTTGTACATCAATTTTACCTTTTCCCATCGTGTTAGAAGTCGGGACGGATTCAATAGCACCAAAATTATTTACGTTTCACTTTTTTCCCATCGAGACAAGTTTAATAGCCCAAACGATGTTTGGTGTTTCCCTCTTTTTGGTCAGATTATAAGACTCGGGGAAGTCTCGCAATCCCAAAATCCTCAATTACAATTATGTTTGACTTGGTTACATTCTCACATCTTTTTTGCATTCATTCCTAAATGTTTTGACTACATGGGTTGTTTGTGTATGCTCTTGCCTGGATTTTGTATTGATTTTGAAATGTGTTTTCTAAATAGGATGATTGCATATTTTGCATGATAGGACATACTTTGCCTATGCCCTACTTGGCCTTGGCCAAAATGGGGGGCCCCAATAGATAATTGAAGGTATTCTTGGACTCACATTGATTGCATATTGTATGATATTTGCATAGCAACTCAATAATGATACTTACTTTCCTCACTTGCCGTAAAGTAGTACATTCCTAAGATCCTTTTTTCTTACATAAAATAATTATAAAAAATGTTCCAAAGATACTTTATTATGCTCTTCCATCCAAAAGTTCGAAAATGTCAAAAATTAAGTTGAAAATGAGTATAAAACATGTTGCTAGTTATAATTAGTGGCGGGGGTTAACATATACGACTATAGGGTTTCAATAGCTAGGGAGAGACCACTGGGTGGCACATTCCCTCGCAATGACACTTCCTAAGTCTTAATATTTAGCCCGAAGCAGGCCCCAGCCCAACGGTACGGTGCTGGACATTAACGGTACGATGCTGGACATCAATAACAAGCTACTAGGCCTAGTTTGTTAAGGAAAAGGTCTAAGAGGCAGATGTTTACCTGCCACTTGGCCCAATGGAACTGAAATGGGCCTAGTGGAACAACTTAGGTGATAGCACACTTCGCCAACTCTTGGTAGCAAGTCACTCACGTTGTTTATGAATAAAGTAAGATTTGGTGATCTTTTCCTAGTCTATTTTATGACTAGATGGTTTGTAAGATCTGTTGATATTTTCCTAGTCTATTTTATGAATAGATTTTTTGCTGAATCTATAAATAGTAGAGATGTTTATTCACACCCTACCATTATGAAAAGAGCCTCTCCTCTTCCCTCAAGACACACATTTGTTTTTCGGAGTATTGACCTTTCCTCTCATAAAATAAGTCGTTAGTCTGAGAACCCCAAAATTTTTTTGCATTTTTTAGTATCTTTTGTTACAACTGGTCAGATATATGACTAAATCTACGAGGTCATTCAAAAATATAACGTTCCTAATGCTTAGTCACTAAATAGGACAAATTGACATGAAGTTGGACTTTATGAGAATTATTTGGATTTAAATATTCCTTTGTTTAAGTCTAGTGAAGATCATTATCAAATGGCTGATGTCGATGGGCAGACTATTATTGGTTTTACCTTCATCCTCTGACTAAAATCTTGGCTAGTAACCTTAGAGTCTAGTTAATCCCCATCGAGGATTGTGGGGATTGCTTTCTAAAATTAGATTTTGAAAAATTTTTCATATTTTTCTTAAAATATGGTAGCGATATACTCAATATTGCAAAAATCAAACATTGCTAAAACAAATTTGAATGAACAATCATGCCATGGTAAGCTCGGGGTCCCCAAGTCTCAATACCTTCACTATCAAATATCTTATCAAGGTTAGTTATGTGATGGGTGCCAATGTGTCTTCGTAATCAATCCTATACTCTTGATTGCACCCTTTTATAATAAGCTGAGCTCGTAGCTCTTAATTAGCCATTAGATCGAGTCTTTACCTTATTGACCTATGATCCACCATATCCTAGGTTTATATCTAATGCAATGCATCAAGTTTCACTTATATAGCTTTCTGCCACTCTGGATCAATTGAGGCTTTTGAAATGCATTAGGTTCATCTATAGAAGCAACACCTAAATAACACAAGTAGTCTCTTAAGTTGGTGGGTTGGTGGCTAACTTATGAAGAGTATAGTGATGTCGTTCTATAATTGGATCACTATTATTATGTTCATTAGATCTTGTTGTCTCTTGGTGAAAGATTTATAAGCTTACTAGAAGTATCTGATGTTTGTGTAGAAGGGGTTACTTCCTCCAAGTTGGTAGATAACGCATATCATCAACATCATTGAAATATTATAATTAGGGCCTAATTAGTCCCAACAAGGTTAAGTCATTGTAGATTTAAGGGGGTGAATAGGTGACAAAAAACAATCATAAATAATGACTCAAGCACAAATTAGAATATGATGCAGCAAACTCAAACACTAATTGTACAAGTTAAGGACATTATAAAGAAGTAAAGTTTAGGAAATAAATGAATACTTTATTTTTAATAAGGCTCACTAGTTTAGGCCATGGTCTTTTCATGCGTAAATCGTTGGCTCCCACTCCTTTCCACTCTTTCCCACTCCTCTTACTCCTTAATGATAAATACCATTCCTTCTTGCTCTTTCTCATTCCCTTCCACTCCTTCTCACTTTCTCCCACTTCTTCCCACACCTTAATGTTAATAATTTTATTTCTCTCTCACTCTATTCCATTTCTTCTTACTCCATTCCGCTCCATCCCACTTCTTCCCATGATTCCACTCTTTCCTACTCATGCAAGAGAGGGGAAAAAAAAATCACTCTTTCTCACTCCATTCCGCTCCTTCCTACTCAATTCCATTTCTTCTAATCCCATACCCTCAATGTATCCAGGAAAAGAACATTGCCTTGATAGGGCTAAGTCATGGCCTAAGGACTCCTTCCTTAGGATTGAAGCGAGCACTGTCAATCCCTGGGTAAGCAAGTCCAACCATCCACCTCAGGACTTTGACAATACACATTTAGAGTTTCTTTTAAAGTGTTTTTACCTATGCCTTACTTTGGTGGGATACCACCCTAGCTAACCTTAATTGCTTATAAGTAGAGTTCCCTTGACCCTCCCTATGTTACAAGTATGAAAGTTCGTAGAATCATTACACTGACAGATATTTAGGTTCTCAAGAGGACAATGAACACTAAGGATATGAGTTAAACAGTTATGTCGCGTGTTACACTTTTCTCTCATCAATTAGGGTCCCAATTATAATTTTCATTCTCAAAATGGAACATTTTGGCTATAGGAAATCTCTGTCTGATAAAGCTTTTCCTCTAATGTCTACTAGCTGTTCAAGGGTCTCGAATTGTTGCCTCCTATCTCGATGCCTAGTCTATCTAGTCTTTGCTTTGTATGGCTTTAGGAGGCATGCTTTTAGCCTTCATTTAATGTCCCTACTTTTTCCATCTTCATTTGATAATCTGGTGTCTCACAACTACTCTATCTAGTCTTTGCTTTATATGGCTTTAGAAGGCGTGCTTTCAGCCACCGTTTAATCTCCCCAATTAGCTAGTTTTAAGCTTGACATTGATAAAATCCTATAGTAGGAAAGTTGATTGTGGCAACTCTATGTAAAACAAATTTCAGGCCTTTCTTAAAGTCAAAGGTATTTGAAATTTCTTGGCATCTTTCAAAAATATTAAACTGTAATATAGTCAAACCTCAAGTCAATCTTTCTTTTGAATGTTCAACATATGACAATTGGTAAGATAGTTTGTTAGTTAAACTAAGACTAATTTAATTAGCATTTAGTTGATCGCAAAAAAAGAAAAACAAAAATTAGACAAATCACTATCTATTAAGAGTACATAATATACCGAATTTTAGATGAAATATAGACAATTGTAACCAAGAATTTGTACAACATGAAACATTTTATGGAAATTCATATTTGGCACACTGCAAGCGCACGAGCATTTTAGTTTAAATTAAATATCGTCCATAGGGACCAATGCAACCTATCAAGTTTTATCCTTTCAAAATGATAAGCGAAATAAGTTATCAAATGATTTAGATATATGAATGGAGCAATTTGTTTTAGTCTAAGTTAAGGATATCTATCAATGAAAAACATATAGCAATTTGTTTTGCCTTCAATGATTTCGATATATGAATGGAGCATGAACTTTTCTCTAATGTTGATGATTCAAAGGATAATAACTAAACACAATTCAATAGTTTCCTTTGAAATAAACTAGATTACTTAAATTTAATCAAATTAGCATTCTTTTAAAGGGTCTTGTTTTAGTCTAAGTTAACAATCTTCATTACCAATTTTGCTTTTAGCATGAAATTTTCCTTCAAAAATTACTAAGTTAAGTCTATTCTTGTTAATCTAATAGTGGGTTTCTCCTTTCAATAGTTCACCTTATTATCTAGTTTAATCCAAGTAATTTGGTCTAAATCACTCACAATCATTCAAAATACAGGATAGATTGAATAAACCAAATGAGATCATGCATAAGATTTTGATAAAATTAAGAATCTAGCCACATTGTTTGGCAAGCAAACCCCAGAATGAAGAGAACTACTCAATCATGTTCATTATAACCAAATCAAAAGTTTTCAAACAAAATATGAATCTAACTAGAACAAATCTAAATGGAGTTCAAGCGATAAAAGAGAGAAAATGCTTAGCGATAATGGAAATTCTTCAAATAATCTTGTAATCTTCAAAGCATCCACTAGCAAATTCATTCCTTGAACCTTCTTTTTGCTCCAAATGATTAGAATGGGATGAACTATGAGAGAGATTAGTGATAGTATGAGTAATAGATGCCCTTCTAAATAGTTAAGCATGCCTTCAAATAGCAGCAACTGAGCATTCTCAGCCATAAATTCAGCAAAAATCGAGGAGGCATGATAGTTACAAGCCACCATAACCCTCACTACAAAAAAGGTTGCTTCCCTCCTCATTTAATTTTGCTAATAACCACACTTATAAGTGTAGAAATAGCAGTTGCCCACACTTAGGCTAAATGTGGGGAAGTTAAGTGCACGGAAGTGTTCCCCACACTTAATAGAAATGCAGGTAGAGTTATATTTCCTATACTTATAAATGCAGAGTAAGTACTAGTTACCCACAATTTATGTGTGGCCATTTTACGCTATGCCCACTCTAGAAGATGAAAGAAGTCATAATTTTTCCCAAACGTAAACGGGTTACTAGTGCCATTTTAGTTTTTTAAAAAATAATGCTGGCAATTATTATAAAACTTATTAAGTTAAAAATAGAACAATTGTATGCAATTGTTCTTTTTTAATTAACAAGTTTTATACTAATTTTCAGCACGCATCACCCTACATAAATGAATAAAATTAAAAAACCAACAAATTAAAATAGATCAAATAGCAAGTAAATAAATTACACAATAGCGCCTGAAAAAAATTGATTATAGACACAACAACAATGACTAAGGTAATCAAAATTAAATATTCTTCCATTGTTTTGAACCCATCCTGCTAATGTTTTTGTTGTAGGTACCCGATTGAACATTTTATTGCTCTATATACTACCTAAAACTATACTTTGAAAACATGCCTAGCATCCAAGAATATATAAAAAAATCTCCGTTTTCATTTTCGTTTTCTTCACTGAGGGATGTTAACTGCAGAAATGCAACTTGTTAGACAATTGAAACACACAAAAAAAGGAATTATTATAAAAGATAACCAAAGAGATTACCTAAGACGTAGACTCAGTAGAATCAAGTCTGAAGAAGCATAACATAGTTCAACCAACTCTAGAACCACAATAGAGTCGAACCAAGAAGAGAATCACAATCGAGTTCAATCAATAATAGAATCGTTTGAGTACAACAGATATAGTGATTGCCATAACAAACTCCACAAAAGTAGAGTCCCTCCTCTTCATGTTTCCTGCCAAAAAAAAAGTAGGCTCCGACCCCTTTTAGGTTCTCTTTTTTTTTTTGGTTGTTGTTTGGGTGTTTAATCCCTGGTCATTAGACCGGATTTGGTCCTAATCCATGTGATTATGCTATTCTCGACCCCACATACCTTCACACAATTTGCTAATTTTGCATTATTACGACTTGGTTAATTTCTAATGCACTCACTGATTTCATTAAATTTTGTAATTAGTCAAGAAAAATTAATAAAAATTATTCACATAATTTATTACACCTAGTTATCATGGAAAAATTAGTCTAGTATCGCTAACTCAATCAAATAAGTTAATAAAAATATTAACTCAAATGATTAGCCTAAGGTTGAAACCCTTGGCTATTACAGAATTGAGGAGTTCAACTTCTAGGGAAGTCGATGTTGCTCGGAATTTGCTACCTAGAATCTGTTACCCAGAAGAAGGAATTGAGGAGTTCGAATTCGGAGAAAGTTTTTGTCGCCCAGATCGAATTCGCTACCTGGTCAGATGAAGAACGAATTGAGAAGTTCAAATTCTAGGGATTGATCGTGCATTGAGAGCTATTTTTGCTTTTTTGGGGGGCAGGCGGTCAAAGTACGTGCCCGCTTAATCTTCCAAATGATAATTTTATTTTGTTAGATATTTGCATATTTTTTTAGTTGTTTGTTTTATTCCTTTGGCTAATATATTTAGATATAAATGTTGAAATATTTTGTACAAATTACTCATTAATATAATAAAAAGTAATTATAAAATCTTTTTTAATTCCCTTCACTTAATAAGTTTAGGAATAGGTCCATAATTTGTCCACACTTGTTAAATGTCGAATAGAGAAAACCACCAAATCTTATCATTTTCCTCCCCACACTTTAATTAAGTGCGGTGATATAAATGCGAGAGGATGTAGTAATTTTTATAGTGCCTTCGTAGTGGCCTATGTCTCGAAATTCCTTTTTTCTTCTTTGCCTCACAAACAAAAGTGATTGGGGGATTTGTGGTGAGCTGAATATAATCCATTTAACGGTAAATACAGGGTCAAAAAAGTCTTTGAACATGCAAAATTCATCAAGCAACCATACGCAAGCATAAAATGGGAATAGGGATACCAATCATACTCTAAGGCATGCAATTCCTTAAGAAATACCAGCAAATGACCGCTAAACTATGCACACTCTAAGCACTTATTAAAGTCCTCCATGCTTAAGGCATTGCTTGTCCCCAAGCAAACATGTGACAAAAAAGTTTTATTCATAATCTCCTTAGGCTAGACATTAGTAGCATGTTCAATGGTTGAACTAAACCCAAGTTATCGCAAAGGTTATCAAAACATTTAGCAATTAGATAGGAGAATGGAGTTTTTGAAATATCCTTAAATACCACAATGTCAAAATTTGAATCAACCACCTAAATCATCTTATACAATCACATTAGCATATGGAATAGATAAAGCTAGAAAAACCAATCGAACTTCACTTTAGTCACGTTGCACTACTTACTCACATGTTTAAAGCAGAGTAAGGTTCTCTGAGTTCTCATTTCACAGACTCAAATCTACCATAAGCTAGCTAAAATTATCCAATTCGCGACCCCTAGAATGTAAAGTACATTAGCCAGTCATAAGGACTTTGATGTGGGTTGAATAGGGATATGTGTAAAGGTAAAGAGGAAAATAAACATTTTTAGAATGTGGAGCTAAAAGCTAAAGACTAAGAGCAAAACTAATATTCCCTTTGTTTTATGATATTTAAACCATTATAACTTAAATATATACAATCAAATCCCTTTGTATTAATCACATGGAGAGAAGGTGTTGAACCTCAAAAACAAGTATATACAATCGAACAATGCCAAAATCGTTTATTCTTTGTTTTGTTTTGTTTTGTTTTTTTGGTATTCTTTTTTTCATTTTTTTCTGAATAGAATGGCCATGGAAATAAGCATTATGTTCTTTTCAATGCCTCTATGATAAGTCATAACAACCAATCCATTATGAACATAAGGGATCTCTAATATGAACAAAATTACATAAATCTCTAATTTAATCAAACCAACCAAACCAACCACCAAAAGATCTCAACAGCCCTCATACTAACTCTCAAACTCAATATCCTAGAGTAAAACTCAATAGTCTTAGCTAAAGGATAGGGTATGTATTTGGCCAAGGGCTATATATAAAAATTCACATTAATAAAACATGGGCTTAGGCTCAAAGGGGCTAGCAAGGGGTACATCATGAATATCAAGGGTGGCTGTTTGGTCAATCTAACTTAATAATGGAAAGAAATCCTCAACTTTGGCTAAATGCATTTACTAAATGTGATCTTGACTAAGAGTCAAAATAAGTTCTAGAGAAATGATGTCTAGGATGAGTCACTCAAGAAAAGACAAAGAAACTAAATTGATGAATTAGCCTTTTAATGCTCAAAGCCTCACTAGACATCTACCACGACCAGTACTTGCTCATTAATACTCACATGCCAACATTCATGTAAAGATTTAGTGGGCAATCAACTCGCATTCAACACGGTCAAAACATGACACACATTTACAAAAATTCTTTTCCAAACACTTAATTCATAGTTGGGTATATTCAAAGGATCATATCAAGCCAAAGGCGACTACATACTCTATAAATTTCATCACCACAAGGTTTTTTTTTCCCTAAAATTTTTTTACTTTTTCAAAGAAGTTTTTCAATTTTTTTTCTCTTTTGCAATGCAAACATGGAGTTAATCCCAAAATGCTAATCTAATCGATACATTTCTTATGGACTAAATGCATAGAAAATGTGAAATTATGAAAATAAAATTAAATGCACTAACTACATGATCTAACCACTAGGCAATCATAAATGCATCCCTAAATGATATATACATATCCAAATACAGAAGAGTTCATTAGACACCATCAATCCTAATTAATTCAGTTCCCTAATGCTTAGACAAAGCATTATCCTTAATGCAAACACATAGAAACAAATAGTGATGGGGAAGTCACCAGGAGCACTAGAAAGAAAGGGGAGAGGGAGGGTGTAGTGGGTCCTAGGAGATATGCCAATCTTGTTAAGTCATTAAGCAAGCCCTAAAGCCCTGGACGTACTAATTTTTGGAGCCCATCATCCTGCGTAGCTCATCGTGCCTCTCCTAAACAAAGTTATACAGGGCAGCATGCTAAGTTTAGACATAAGCTTATACAAGTGCTTACTGCTCTTGGATGGACCGAGGGATCATTAAGATCATGGGAGAAGGATGGTTGGTAAGAGCTAGAGGCTCCATGGTGAGTTGGTTGGGGTGGTGTGGGTGCAAGGTGAACCACCCCTCCATCTCTGCATAAAAAGTGGAGATTTGTTCGGTTCAGAAGAGTGGTATGCTCAACAGTGGGAAGAGGCATAAGTCAGTTCCTAGGGCATATCCAACACACTTATCCAGCCTCCATCTTACAAAATTTCATTTGCTTAAAAACGACCATTTTCAGCCACTTGGACCCTGGATCTTTATCATCGGGATTAGGCTCAATGTCAACTGACTTAGTAATGGGGATAATGAGTCCCCCAAACACAATCCTTCTAGTGGATGATAAGTTCTTAAAGTGTACTCTATTTTGAGGTCAATTTGTACCATTTTCAAGGAGAATTATGTGTTTTATGCTATATTATGCACTCTTTTTTCTATTTTATGCTCAAGTATGGTTCTTTTCTATGTTTTGCAGGTGTTTTGACCATTTTACCACAGATTTGGCCCCTAAATAAGTGTAGCTTGACCCCATGGATAACCCCATGTCACTATGCTTATGGAAGGAAGAAGAAATAGAAGAATGTTGAGATAGAGCTCACCATGGACGGTCGGTGGTGAAGGCCATGGTTCATGGTGAGCAAATAACCACAAGTCTCTTCATTTTCCTTCATTGTGTGGTTGAGGTTGATTGAGTTCTTCTATAAATAAAGTCATTTCACAGTAGATTGAAGAGAGAGGTAGCAAAAGAGAACTGCTATTCTCTAATCTCTATCATTCTTTTCCATTTTCTTAGTTTAGTTTTAGATTTCTTAGTTAGTTTTGAGTTTAAGAGTGAAATTTGTGACGAAGTGCTTACTATTTTGGAGCCCTTGTAAAGTTAGAAAATTGTTGGAGGATCTCCAATTGTGCTAAATTTCTTCCCTCAAACTTTGTTCAGTTGCTATTATTTCAACTATGTGTGAGTAGGTTTCTCAATCTATAGATTGTTAGCCAAGTATTAATGTTGGAATCTCTAATTGTTATTTAGTTCTGGTTGTTCTTGATTGGAATTAGTTGAATTATATCATGTGTGTGAGATTGTTGTGAGTGAATTTTTATCAAATTTACTTGCTATTCTAAATAGTTAAGTGAAGGACTGAAATGTGAAACTTTCTATTTGACTGACAAGATAAGACTTAATTTAACAATATTTGTGAAAGATTTGCTTGTTACGAGGAACTTTAGCCATCAACAATCTATAACTTACTCTGAACAAGGATATTTGAAAGAATGACAATTGGTTAGTTTAGGCAATTCAGTTTATTTTGAAAGAAAACATTGAATTCTAAATACGATCGCATGACTTTCAATCTCCTAATATAGATCATGTGTATGTTATATTCTATTGATCTAGATCTTTACTAGCAAAAGAATCCCTGGATGTCTTAAATTGATTAAAATTTAAAATTAGATTATAGCCCTATTCAAACACCCAATTGAAATTTGCTTGCTTAGCACTTTTATAGGAAAAAGCTCAATAAACTACATTTGGTCTCTATGGGAACGATATATTTTCTAAAGTACAATACCCGTGCACTTGTAGGCAAGGTCAAGTTTTCGATGCCATTCTCGGGGACCAAATCTATGGATGTTGAGTTAGCCCTTAGAAATTGACTAAGCAATTTTCTCATTCTTTCTTTTTCTTTATATTTTTTATTTACGTTGGTAGTTTTATTGGTAATTGTGTAGGATTTCGCCTTTATATGTGAAGTTGCATTTCGTTTAGATTTGATCTAGAAATCGAAAGGACTTTTCAGTGTGGGATGAAGAAATCAAGGGTAGAGGAGCAAAGACTAAAGGCTAGAGTAGTTTCTTCGTCAATGGCAGGAGTAGGAGGTGACCAAAGAAGGAGACTTCGAGATTTTGTTACTCCCTGAGTCCAACGCATTTCCTCGAGTATCGCTCAACCAACCGTAGAAGCGAATAACTATGAGGTCAAGCCAACCCTTATATCAACGCACCTCATTAGAATATCCAAATTTACATTGTCTTTTTAGAGGTGTGCGACACGTTAAAGCTCAATGGAGTTTCTACCGATGCTATTCACTTGCGCCTATTTCTCTTTTCACTTAGGGATAAGGCAAGGGTGTTGCTTCACTTGTTGCCTCCATGATGCATCACGACATGGGATGAGCTTACAAAAGCTTTTCTTGACAAGTTCTTTCCTTCGACTAAGACGGCAAGCCTATGGAATCAAATCAGTACCTTCTCTCAAAAGGAAGATGATACGCTTTATGAAGCCTGAGCATAATTTAAGGACCTTTTATGATTATGCCCTCATCATGGTTTTCAAAGGTAAATGATCATGCAAACATTTTGTAATGGAGTCACTCAGCCATTAAGATCTACTATTGATGCACCAGCAGAAGGTACTCTTATGAACAAAACTGAAGATGAAACATATAATCTTATAGAAGGGATGGCTCTTAATAATTTCCAATAGTCATCTGATAGAACCCAATCCAAGTGGGTTAGAGGTAAGCTAGAATTAGATGTTATTCTATGCTTACTTCTAAAGTTGATGCTATGTTTCAAAAATTAGAGTGCTTGAATGTTAATTTCGTTAGTTTAAGTAGCCCTTCCCCATCATATGATATATGTGGTTAGTTGATCATTTGACTGTGCAATACCAACTGGGTAATCCTTTTACCCAAGATGTAATAACCAGCTTAGCTATGTGAACAACTATAACCCTAGACCTACAAATGATCCTTTCTATTGAACATATAATCTTCGTTGGAGGAGTCACCCTAATTTCTCCTATAGGTCTAATACCCCTCATGCCTTAAATGAATTTTAGAGCACCCCCTAGATTTCGAAGACCATCTTATCCTTAACAAACACCTCAAAAATCCAACTTAGAGACTTTGATGGAGAATATGCTTTTCGCACAACAAAAGCAAGATGAGTACATTAAGCTATTAGACTCTGAGGTTGATGTTCTTACTACTTACAATAAGATATTGAAAGCTTAAATTACTCAACAAGCTGCCTCTTCATCTACAACCCCTATAGACTGCCTAGTAAACTTGAGTCTAACCCCCATGAGTAGTGTAAATGTGTTACCTTAAAACAAGGGATAAAGGATTCTGAGCACATGAGACTTGAGGAGGGTAGCGAGGTAAGCATAGCTAAGAGTAAGGAGAAAAATGATGAGTGTCACCCCATAACTTTCAGAGAACAAAAGGCAGTTTTGAGATCCCTAAAGTCTTTCCCCCTAAACTTCCTGATACAAGTAGCGTTTCTATCCGCTGTGTAGTAGGAAAAGAGAAGATTGATAGAGCCCTATGTGACCATGGTGCAAGTGTCAGTTTGATGCCCTACTCTAGATTCCATAAGCTTCACTTTGGACTATTGCAACTAGCACCCTTTTCACTCCAATAAGTGGACGGTTCCAAAACATGGCCTTTGGGTACGTTGGAGGATGTGCCCGTAAAAATAGGATATTTATAGGTGCTTGAAGATTTTATCATTGCTGATATAACTAAGATTGAGGATGGCCAGATTATTCTTGGGAGAACCTTTTTGGCTACTTCGGGCTGCACGATTGATGTAAAAGTGGGTAGATAACATTTGAAGTGAGGGGTGTTATGCTGCATTTTGTTTTATGGATGATAAAATTGTTTCCCCCAATTGTTTCCTCTCTAATGTAGCTCTCCTTTCTCCTGAAATTAAGATGGAGGATGATTGGGGTTGTCCTGACCTTTCTGATTTTGATTAGGTTTCAACTAGGGATTCTGACTAGGGTTATGTTGAGGTGGAGTTTGCTGCTCATATGTCACCTATGATACCCAATGTTGAGACCTATGCTAGTGCATCTTCCCTAAGTGACTCCTGCAGGTTCACCTAATTAGTTCTTATTTTGCCTCCTGTAGAAGGAGTTGATTTGGATTTTGATCTTGGGATTGAGTATAAAGATAGTGGCCCATCTGATGGAGCCAAATATTGAATTATTTTGCATGCTAATAGTGTACTTTGGCACAATTTGATGAAGAAGGACCTCTAACCTGAGTATTCGAGGTGGCACTTTCAGTTGAAAGACTTTAATTTTGTGGTTTCAAATAAAAACAAAACATATGTTGTGGGGGAGTCCAATACCCACACTTTCATAAAAACAAAACATATGTTGTGAGAACCTCCACGAACACCTCATGGTGCCTTCCCATGGTCCTTGAAAAAAAAATGGATAGCCTGGTGCACAAGCATCCCGCGTTTACGCAGGATCCGGAGAAGGACCGCACCCCAAGAGTTGAATTATAGGTAGCCTAACCTAACTTTGTCAGTGGCTGATTCCACGGCTCGAACCCGTGA
>NCQV01070858.1:21883-33627 GCA_002740545.1 Lophocereus schottii
CTCTCTATATAAACACTCCTTTTGCTCTCTAAAACCTCCATAACCACTTCACTTCAAACCTTCAGTTCATCACCACCAACATCCATCAAATTTCTTCCCTTTTCACTTGCTTTCTTCACTTTAACCCTAAATCTCCCTTTATTTTTCATTTTTAGGCCATTTTTCTCTCCCATTTTTCCTATCTCCATACCTACAACCTTTAAAACTCCATTTTCACTTTTTATTCTTCCATTTTTCTTCCATATTTCTTCACTACTTACTTCCCTTTTCTCAAAATTTTGATTTTCTAGCATTTTTCTACTCATTTTCTTTTAGTTTGATTTATCAAGCTTTTTATCCAACAACGTTAGTCCACCATGGCACCAAAGAAGAAGGCAAGAACCATGCAAGAGGCTGGGACTTTAAGTCAAGCCCCATAAAGAGCACCCGAAGCTCCCGAACATCCACCACCGCTTAATTTTTGTAAAATCTTGCCATGTGCCTGTTGAGTTAGAACACAAGGCATATTGGGCAATTGGAACTCTAAATATCGATCTTAAGGTGGCTGGTGAGAAAAAGGCTTTTGCAGTTGAACGAGTTAGATGAGTTACGCCTAGAGGCCTATGAAAGCTCAAGAATTTATAAGGAAAGGACCAAGCATTGACATGATAAGCATATTATGAAGAAAAGATTTGAGGCACGTGACTCCATCTTGTTGTTCAATTCTAAGTTGTGGTTATTTCCAGGCAAGTTGAGATCCCAGTGGTTGGCCCATTGAAATTTATAAATGTCTTCCCTCATACAGTAGTGGAAGTCTGGAGTGAGACAATCGATACGTTTATGCTAAATGGGCAGCGTCTTAAACCTTACTATGTGGGGGAACCTATTAACATACTATTGTCCACCACCTAACTAAAGCCCTTCTCCCTTCCTTTTAGTGTCTTATGCTTTTTATGTGCTGGCATTGACGACAATACTCTATCTAAGTATGGGGAAGCTGTTGTAGATATTATGCGCTTGTGATTGTATATATGTGTGTTGTGGATGTGTGAAAGTTTGTACTTTTAGGCCGTGCATTTAGATTTAGTTTGCATTTTTAGTTGACCATTTAGTTTTTTAGGTTTCTGTCTTCATTTTATTTTTGTTTTGACATTTTTTAGTCTTTAGTTGCATTTTAGGCTTAGTGAAAGAAAAACAAAAACAAAAAAAAAAGAGCCTATAAATCCACCGATGATGAGTCTTTGGACTAAAAGGCTTTCTTTTGCCTATTTTGACCCTTTTTGTTAAGCCCATTTGTGAATAAAATGCTTGTTTATGAGTTTTGGAACTATATTCATGTTTTAACCATCAGGTTCAATGTTAATGGATTGCTTAATGATTTTTGGCATGAGTACTTGGCATACGAAATTCAATGAGTTAGATGAGCTTTGTCCTATGATATTTTGAGTTTGAATAGACTAGTTAATCATTTCTAGTCTTATATTTCCCTTCATGTGTGACTCTTCCTGGATCACATTTGGGATGCATATTTAGGTAACATGATTGAAGCATTCTTTGACTTTATGGGCGACATTAACCAAATGACCACCTTATATGAATGATTTATCCGTTGCTACCCCTTTGAGTCTTAACCATGTTTATTGATGAGAACCTATATTATCATTATTGGCCACACACGTCTTACCTTTTTAGCCAAGGCTATAGAGTCTCATAGTTGATTGGGAGTAGTTAGTTGATAACAAATTTTTATGAATATTGTGGTGTGGTTGGATGTGATAAGGGATTCATGTTCTATTTTCCCATCAAGTCAATTGGGTTATGTTTTGTAAGTTGCTAGAAAACTGTTAAAAAGTGCATAGTTTCCTTTGCTATGATCCTCCTTTTTGATGGTTAACAAGAAAAGAAGGAAGAAAAAGAAAACGAAAACAACAAAGCGCACCAAAGGTGTTTAAAAAAATGTTGAAAGAGAGAAGAAAAAAAAGAGTTTAAAAAAATGTTGAAAGAGAGAAGAAAAAAAAGACAAAAAGGAAGAAAAGAATGAACGAAAAGGATTTGGCATTAGTTTTATATATTTGAACACTTTTTCTTATGATCTCATTGGGGATGTTGCGCATATTTTGAGATATATGGGCTTAAGGAATATGTTTTAGTTGGGAGATGATGGTTTATGCTCTTAGTTTTGGCTTTTAGCCCCACAAATCCCGAAATGCTTGTTCCCCCTTCTTACCTTTATCCAATTGGGCCATTATAAACCTTAAAACTTTCTCACCATTGTCTTGTGTATTTTGCATTATATTCATGGTGAACTAGAGAGTCTTATCAAGCTTACGGTTGATTTGGTTTTATGGAATGAGATTTGAGAGAATTGCGTTTTACTTTAAACACATGAGTGATGGGTGCCTCATTCCTAGAGTGAGGTTCTATGGATTCTTCTAACTCTACTTATTGTAATAAGCCAATATGATTCTTCAAGTTAATTTAGGTGATTGATTTAATATTTGATGTGATGGTTCTTACGTTTATTTCAAAAATTTCCTTCTTCTATCTGTCTAGAAAGTTTCTAATCACTTTTTGGCTAAACTTCCTAGGTTGATTTGGCTATTGATGTTGCTATTAATGTCTCCCTAAGGAGATTATTCATTTTTAGACTTAGTTTCATAGTTGCTTGGGGCCAAGCAACAGTTTAAGCATGGGAGCGTTTGATAAGTTTTGAAAGTGCACTCTATTTTGAGTTTAATTTGTACCATTTTTAGGGAGAATTATGTGTTTTATGCTATATTATGCACTCCTTTTTCTATTTTATACTCAGGTATAGTTTTTGATGTGTTTTGCTGGTTTTTTAACATTTTACCCCTAACTGAGTGTAGTTTGACCCCACGGACAACCTCAAGTCCGCATGCCCGTGAAAGGAAGAACGAATAGAACAATGTCAAGATAGTGCTCACCACAGGCGGTTCGTGGCGAAGGCCACGGTCCGTGGTGAGTGCATAACTGTAAGTCTCTTCATTTTCCTTTATCGTGTGGATGAGGTTGATCGAGTTCTCCTTTAAATAGAGTCATTTCATAGTAGATTGAAGAGAGAGACATCAAAAGAGAACTGCTATTCTCTAATCTCTTCTATTCTTTTCTATTTTCTTAGTTTAGTCTTAGATTTCTTAGTTAGTTCTGAGTTTAGGCGTGAAAGTTGTGAAGAAGTGTTTACTATTTGGAGAACTTGCAATGTTGGGAAACCCTTAGAGGGTCTCCAATTATGCTATCTTAAACCTTGTTTCGTTGTTGTTATTTCAAATATATATGAGTAGTTTTCTCAATCTAGGGATTGTTAGCCAAGTATTGATGTTGGAATCTCTAATGTTTATTTAGTTGTGCTTGCTCTGGGCTAGAATGGTTGAATTCTATCATGTTTGTAAGATTGCTGTGAGTAAAGTTTGGCTAAATTTACGTGTTAATTCTAAATAGTTAAGTGAAAGACTGAAAGGTAAAACTTGCTATTTGATCGGCAAGATAAGACTTGACTTAGCAATATTTGAGAAAGATTTGCTTGTTACAAGGAACTTTAGCCATCAAAAATCCATAACTTAGTCTAGACAAGGATATTAAAAAGAATTACAATTGGTTAGGTTAGGCAATTCAGTTTATTTCAAAAGAAAGTATTGAATTCTAAATGCGATTGCATGGCTTTCAATCTCCCAATATAGATCATGTGCATGTTACATCCCATTGATTTAGATCTTTACTACGTAAAAGAAATCCCTAGATGTCTTAAATTGATTAAATTTTCTAAGTTGATTATAGCGTTATTCAAACACTGAATTGAAATTTGCTTGCCCAGCACTTCTATAGGACAAAAGTCAATAAACTACATTTGGCCTCTGTGGGAACGACATCTTTTCTAAACTACAATACCTGTGTGCTTGTGCCCAAGGTCAGCGGTACTAGTGGGCACTGTACAACATGGTGTTGAAGAAAGATCCCGAGTTAGCATGGGTGCCATCCATCATACAAGAGGGGAAGTACAACTGCAACATGCGGGGCACATTGAGACTATCCTCTCTAATAAAAAGACCACAAGCTAATATCCTCTAGGCCACTCGAATATAAAGGCTTCTAATGGCCATGACTTCAAAATCACTAGAATCATACTAATAATCTGTCATAATTTCATACCAAAATAAATTTGGGTTAAACTCTTGGGGGACGCAATGATATGGTAAGTCCATACTAGGTAGAAAACCAAAGATTTCATTAAAGGCACTTAAATTTAACTGATAAAACTCCCTATTCAAGTAGAAGCAAATATAACCTTCTTGACGATGTGGACCACTAATGATCTCAACATGCAAGGTGCTCACAAATCTATGTGTGAGATCACTATAAGTGTGGTCCCGAGCCTCTGAAAATTGACCCATAATACCCTAAGCAAACAACCAACATATGTCATCCATCAAAGCCAAATTGTTCAAAAAATCCTTATCAAAGTATCTAGTAGCAGCAATCCTCCTATTACTAAAAGCATTATATCTATTAATACGGTCCATGTTAGTTAAACCAAGAGGCTAAGGAGCATTACCTAAAGTTTTAGCATTGCTTGATGTACGGGATGACCAATTTGGCATCTCCAATGCTTGTCCTGTAGTTTTCACTCTTTGGGTGATCCTTTTCTTCCTTTTGGGGCCATTGGAAAGATTTTTTGAAGTAATGTGGAAGGTTCTCAACAACAGAGGATGTGGGGGAATGGGGGGAGAGAGAAAATAGAGAAATGTCGGTAATGTAATGGTAATGGATGGAAAAGGGAAGAAGATTAAGAAGAAATATGAAGAATTTAAGAACAAAAAGAGCGAAAACTAAAAGTTTGGGTGAGTGGGTAATGGAAGTGAAGAACTTAGGGAAGTTTTGGAAGAAAGGTGAAGAATTGAGTGGAATTTGGGAAAAAGAAGAGAAATTTGGAGGGATTTTGGTATAGAGTGGGTATGTAGGATTTCGAAAGGTAAAGAGAGGTTTAGATAGAGAAAGAGACCTAAAAGGAAGATCACGCATGGAGAGGGAGTGAGTTTCAAGCCAAAACCACTTGACCACTGGAAGTAGATCTTGACAGGCCAGGGTCCCTACCACGGACCCCCCGTGATGCCTTCAATTCATCTTTTTAGGCTTTCCAGGCTGTGATTGGCCATAGAGTGTGGGCTTAGCCATGGAGCCTCTGTGGTTAACCCTAAGTATTGACTGTTTAACTTTTTTTGCCATAGACCATAGTTAAAACTACAGATAGTTCGTGCTAAACTTTGTCTCAAAGCCCTTTTTTTCAATTTTTCACCTTTTTCTTCTTTATTTTCTTCCTTTTTCTCTGTTCTCTTTCTTCAAATTTCCTAAGACCTATATATAACAAAGATAAAATGAAAAGAAAGCCATAAAATGACTTGTTGCTTCCTAAGAGTGCTCTTTTAGGGTCGAGAGGTTAGCCTTCCTTTTCTGTCCTTGAGCATCATCGGTGAGAGTATAGATTGGGGCCTTATCAATGGGTTCCCCAACAAAGTAAGGTTTAAGCTACTGTCCATTAACTTGATACAAATTAGTGGACTGACTCCACATATCCACCGCACCATGAGGGAAGACCGTGGTGGTTTTGAATTGCTCCGACCATCGAGATCTCAACTTACTTGAAAATAATCTCAATTTTGAATTGAACAATAGGACCTTGTCAACTTCTTGAAATCTCTTTTTTATAATATGCTTATCATGCCATCTCTCAGTCCTCTGCTTGTATGTCTTGGAGCTCACATATGGGTTAAACTTTAACTCATTAAGCTCAATAAGGTACAACATTCTCTTCTCTCAGGCTGCCTTAAGATCAAAATTTAGTGTTCAAATAACCCAATGTGCCTTATGTTCCAATTTAACTAGCAGATGGCAAGACTTTCCAAACACTAGCTGATATGGATTAGTGCCCAGAGGAGTCTTATAAGCGGTCCGGTAAGCCTATAGAGCAACATCAAGCTTCGAAGACTAATCCTTTCGGGATTTGTCCATCGTCTTCACCAATATGCTCTTCAACTATCAATTGGATAACTCAACTTGGCCACTTGTTTGGGGTAGTAAGGTGTAGTAACCTTTTGAAAGAACCTATATCTCTTCAAGGGGGACTCCATATGAGTCCCATTATCACCCAGAAAAGCCCTCAGTGTGGGGAACCTTGTAAAGATATTCTTGTTAAGGAACTTTACCTCTACCTTGGAATCATTAGTGGGAAAACCAATAACCTCCATGCATTTGTCTACAAAATTTACTGCAATAAAGATGTAGAGGTTGTTGTGAGAAGGAGGGAATGGACCCATCAAGTTAATTCCCTACACATCAAAATGTTCCACCTTAAGAATCCCACTTTGAGGTATCTTGACGACAATGGCCGATACAAGCCTGCTTGAAGAACTTTAGCAATGGTCTTGTCCAGACTAAAGTGTTCACTACAAGTTGAAGCATGACAATGGAGAAAGACACTGTAGATCTCATCCTCCAATAAACATCTTCTATAGATACCATTAGTACATGAGTTATCGAGTAAAGGCTCCTTCGACATATAATACTTATCATCAACTAAGAACTTCTTTTGTGGATATAACAAACTAGGGGGCAACACTCCACACACTTTATACTTCACTAAATCATCATACCATAAAGTAACTTGGTTATAAATGGCAAGGAGTTGCTCATCGACGAATGAATCATCACTGGGGAACTCTTCCTTCGCAATCGCCTTGGGTCCAAGTAGGACAAATGATTGGCAACCAGATTCTCTACCTCAGCCTTGCCATGAATTTCCTAATCAAATTCTTGGAGAAGAAAAACCTATCGAATGAGTTGGAGCTTAGAGTTGGACATCTTCAAAAGGTGCTTCTATGTGGTATGATCGGAGAAAATAATCACCTTGGAATTGATCAAGTATGACAGAAATTTCTCTAAGGTAAAGAAAATCACTAGAAACGCCTTCTCAGTGGTGGCATTGCTTACTTAAGCTTGATCCAAAGTCCCGTTTGCATAGCGGATGGCATTTGGCTTGTAGTCTTTCCTTTGCCTCAAAATGACTTCCAATGCGTTTTCACTAGTCATACATCATGTCAAAGGGAAGTTCCTCTTTCAACCTGACAAAAACATCAAACATTCCTCATTAAAGTCAATAGGCCGGTAAAAATCAACATGTTCAAGAAAACTTTTGACACCCTTCACAGAATTTAGTGGTGGTAATTTCTCAATCACCTCCACCTTTTCTTTATCCACTTCAACGCCCCTTTATTAGAAATAATATATCCTAGGGCAACCTCCTTTTGGACCATAAAATGACACTTTTCCTAATTCAAGACCAAAGCCATATCCTCATATCTTTTTAATACTTTGGATAAGTTTTGTAAGCAATGGTTAAAAGATGTACCATACATAGAAAAATCATCCTACCTTTATAACATGCTCAATAAAATTAGAGAAACTGACCATTATGCAATGCTGAAAAGCGATGGGGGCCATTGTGTAGCCGAAACATCATCCTCTTACATGTAAATATGCCATGTGGACAAGCAAAGGTGGTTTGTTCTTGGTAATTAGAGTGAATAGTAATTTGTAAAAACCCCGAATACCCATCTAAGTCACAAAAATAGGAGTCCTTAGCCTACCTTTCAAGCATTTGGTCAATAAAGGGAAGGAGAAAGTAGTCCTTACCAATGGGCTTGTTAAACATCATATAGTCAATGTACATTTATCAGCACATGACTACCCTAGTAGGATATTAGTGTCATTCTTGACAATCGTAATCCCCCTTTTCTTAGACATAACATGGATCGGGCTTACCCACTTACTATCAAAGATAGGGTAGACAATGCCAATCTTAAGCAATTTTAGAAGTTCCTTTTTGACCACATCTTTATGTTCGGATTCAACGGTCTTTGGTGCTCAATTGAGGGCTTATGGTCATCTTTCATTAAAAATGTAATGAATACACAAAGAAGGGTGAATTCGTTTAAGATCAACAATAGTATATCATATAGCCTTATGATGTAATCTAAGAACACTAAGCAAATAATCAATTTGAGATGTACTTAGATTTGTATTAATAATAATAGGATATGTAGAATTAGGGCAAAGAAATTCATACCTCATAGAAGAAGAGAGAGGTTTCAATTCCACCTTCGGGGGCTTACTTCTCATCTAAAGAGGGCTTATCATCATGCACTAGTTCTTCCACCTTGGCAAGAGTAGGTGGAACTTGTGGAGAAGTGATGACGATGGATCCTCAAACTCTTAAAATCAAATATAACAAGGAGAATAATCACATGGATTCAATCTCAATCAATCGATATATTGAGGGGTTTTATGTCCAAGGTAAGGTACTAATGATAGACAATTCCTTCCCATTAAATTCCTCTCTTAAAGGGTTTTAGGTATCAAAGAAGAATTCTAAAGGAAAGACTCTACTCACCACTCTCGATTAAAGAGATAAGGTTGTAGAGCTTTCAGTGAGAGAAAATGGCCATTTGCATTTCCTTTCATAATTGAATTCAAGTTGAATTTACATGGAAGTATTAGGGTCTATAAATACCTAAAAAGGGGGGAGGGGTAGCTGTTACAACAATGGGGCAAGTGTACCAATAAGGATTTTATAAATTATCTTAGAAAACTAAATCAAGTTACTAAGATAATTACAACCAAGGTGAGCTATATTTTTCCTAGATTATTCCCCTTTCATTCTCAGAGCCTTTTAGAAGGTTCTACACCTTCAATGTGGCTCAACCACTTGGAAATGCTATCTTGGTATGTATAGAATCACCTCAAGTTGATTAATCTCAAAGGTAACAGCTATACCCTCCTCACTGAAGGCCAAATTCTAGATTGCTCCAAAATTAGAATTCTATACGCACTCCATATTTTGACCATTTCCCCCAATATTTGATCCCAATGCCCAATTTTAGCTCATAAAAATAAGATAAACATCTTAGGGAATCAGAAGAAGTTTGGCTCGCTTCATTTGGGCTTTGTTTAGTGAGGATCTTAACTTGATCCAAACTCACCAAATTTCCCGACAAAAACTACATGTTATGAGTTGGGGTTTTTTATAAATTTGGAGAATCAAAATGCATCAACGCAGGTTTATATTGCATCATCCCAAAGTAGACTCTCTAAACTTCCTAACAAGCATAGACCACCCTAGTCAAACTTTAATTAGTGGGTGAGAACCTAAGTCGAAATCAAGTGAAATGGCTGAGCGGTGACTATCTTGATCAAGGAAATTTGGCTAGGACTTTGGTGAGGAGGAAGGCACGACTAGAGCTAGTGTGGGGGTTGGTATGGATTAAGAGGCTTGCAAGACTTGAGTACACATTGCTACTTAAGGATTCTCATCCTTAATAGTACCATCATTCAACTTATAATGCTCAAGAGGGTCATAAGGAACATGATGAGTGACCTTCCCTCACTAGGCCATCAACCATGTCAACTCTATGACACTCACCTGGAATGGAAAGGAATTTAGAAGCCTTCAAGTTAAACTCCACATGGCTATCTCTCACATCAAGTGACAACTTACAATTTTCCACATCAATACGACACTTGGTGCTGGTTAAGAAAGGCCTCCTAAGAATGATTGGGGTGTACGTATCCTCCTCTATCTTAAGGATCACAAAGTCAACTGGCACATTCAAATCTCCTACCATAATTGAGACCTACTATAAAATGCCCACTGGGTATTTCACCAAATGATCTGCTAATTTTATGGCGATGGTAGGAGGTTTCATCTCTCCTAAATTCAACTTTTCATACCTGGAAAAGGGCATTGAGCTCACACTTAAGCCCAAATCACATAATGCTCGATGAATGAACACCTTTGATATTACGGAAGGGATGTAAAAGCTACTAGGATCCTTAAGTTTAACATGAAGCTTATTTTAGATTGCAGCACTGCACTCAGTCAATGCCATAGTCTCAAACTCTTCTAGCTTCCTTTCATTAACAAAATCTCTTTCAAAAACTTAGCATAAAAGGCCATTTGAGATAAGGCATCAGTAAATGAAATATTAATTTAGTGTTTCTTTAAGACCTATAAAAACTTCCCATGTTACAAGTCAATCTTAACCTCAGCTATTCTTTTAGGGAAAAAGGCAAAGGTGGAGTATGAGGTTTTGTAGAAGTTTATTTAGGGCCCTTAGAACCTTATTGACAACCTTCTCAACGTCATTATTCACATCATTAAAGGGACCACAAACCTCCTTCTTTAACAACATCATCACGTAAGTTTGCATCATTGCTAACCCACTTTTGTCCATCAAGTTGCTTACCCCCTTTATAATCATAGCATTACATTGCTCCATGTAGACGCCTAAAAATGGCATCTTATTTTTCATTGCCCAAAGATAAAAATTATATCGTAACTAATGCACTTAGGGGCTTAATTGAATAATCCTTGAATTTGATTCTAAAAGGTTTATAGCGCCCTAAAAGCCCAAATAAGCCCAAATTAATAGTGTTTGACATTTAGTTGAGATCCACTATAGGGAGCGTAAAATTATTAAGTCTAAGTATCAACATTCTTCATCGAATGAACTTTCTAATGGCATATTATGCACCATCATTCTATAAGCAATGAAAAAGATATAAGTTGAATATTTGGCCTTCTGCTAAAAATGACATCTGTTTACTAGGCTCAATAAGCTTTCAGGAAAAAACAAATCATTTAAAACAGAGCTCGGATGTGAAACAATGGCCAAAACAAATAAGGTTTCTACGACCTAACCTAGGAACCTGACCGGGTTCCTACCTGATACGACTGGACCAGACTAAGAGCTGGGTTGGGTCCCTTGGCTAGGAATCTAATTGGGTTTCACGATTTTCTCCTTCTGTCTGTGTCCTTTTATGTCTAAATGAGATAATTAACTAGAATTCTAGGCTAATTAGTTTACTAATAATTAATTCATGAGAATTCTAGCTGAATTAGTCTACCTATTTATATTAACAATAATGGGAATAGGAGTAGGTCTCCTTTCTCTAAACCAATTGAGGTCTCTAAACCAATTGAGGTCTCTAAACCAATTTCATTAGAGGTATCAAATGAAATTGGTGCCAACACACATCAAAAAAATAAGTGAGAGGAGAACATAAAACTTTAGGAGAGAAATACTATACACATTGGAGGTATTGGAAGAGAGAATTGCATTACCTAATAAAATGGTGTCACTCAGCTAGGTTTCCAGATAATTAGGGTGGGTTATCCTGAGGGCAAAAACTTTATTTTACTCTAAGTGATGGAGACCATCATGAGAAGCCCAAGGACCATCAAGCTCAGCTCGAGGAGGACTCACTTAAGCTTCAAGAAGTCAAAGAAGTTGCAAAACTTTGCCGGAAATTGGCGTTCATGGCCGAAGAGGTAATGCCGCCTTCATCCCGAAATTTTCCGATTTTTGTGTGCACTTTTGGCCTAACTAAAGTGGTCCCACAACTTGAGGCTCCACATGGTTTTGAAGTTTAAGATCTCAGCTTTCAAACAAACCCAATTGTGTTTAATTTGGACGTCATTTGGTCGGGCTAAATATTACTCAAAGGAGACATGTCCTGTTCCAGTCCAGTTCTAATATAGGTGTAATATTCGGGCCATAAATTTTTATCTACTTATCCAAATTGAGCAAATGAACCAATTCTGGAAAATAGATTTCCAGGGCTTTCCAACAAGCCCCAAATCTCCTTATTTGGACGTGTGAGCTAAGAGAAATGCTCTGTTGAAGTGAAGGCTGCTG
>NCQV01070874.1:0-11159 GCA_002740545.1 Lophocereus schottii
CTGCCGCTGCAATTATCAGTAATCATATCATTAGTTTTTGGGGGCGTTACAGATGTTAATAGGGGGGCTTGATTCGTATAGGTGGAAACCTATTTACAAATTAGGGAAGAGGTATATTCAAAGCCATTGTGATGTTCATTAATTTGGATGATACTTAGCTTAACAGTTGTTCTTAAAATGCAAAAACCTTAAAAAGTAGCTGGTTTTAAAGATATATACTGATAATTTAAGTATGAACTTAACAGTTTTTAAATATTTGTAAAGGAAATTCTATGTAATGGCCCCAACCTAAGGAGAGTCACACCGCCAGGACTTCCAAAAGGGAAAGCCTTAAGGCTCTTGAAGATCAAGGGTTTGAATTGGCATTTAGATAGTCATTCTAGAACAAAACTGCCAGAGTTTACCCTATTTCAGCAACATTTAAGGGTCTTAACTCAGCTAAGGGTACCCAAAACTGGGGATAGGGTGTAACATTTGCTAAAATAACCCAAGTTCACTGCCTCGGGCCACTCGCCCAGATCACTAATGATCTAACAACTAAAATAATGGTTAGAAAACTACATATAGAGGTACAGAGCCGGCTACATGCTTTCACATCCAATGATAACTTAGAAATTTACAACGTGGTAGATCAAACACTTACAAAGATGGCAGAGACTTCTGAGGGGTCTGCATCAAACAACTTCAAGGTATCCCTTAAACCTGCTCAAATTGAACCTAGGAAAAAAGGGGAATAATAAAGGGATGAGCAACCACATACTTAGTGAGAATTCCCCCACTCCTTAAAACCCAAAACAGTTGCAGGCAATAATATTAATAATAGCCACATATCACGCATTCATACTTTACTATCATATTAGGCAATCAAAATGCCTAAGGAAAGATCACCCCCATTAAGACTTCATTCTAACCATTCAACTCAATTTTAGGCCCTCACCAACCATACTTCCCTACTAGCAGGCATTCAAGCACATAAACAAGTAGGCAACAAGGATTGAATATAAAGGCCTTTAAACTCACTTTTGAAAACATGGTGACTCTCGATAAATACTAAGAATGGTTTATAATCCACACAAACTCCTTCTAAGCTTATAATTCTTTTTAAAAGTTCTAGAAACATCTAAACTAGTAAGAAAGATTCTTTCATTGAATATACTTATTAAAAAGCTTAAATGTACAACGCATTACTAGGATGTAACTATACTTCATTTGAAATCTCATTTAAACTATATTCAGAACACATTCACAGAATATATGCAGCTTCAGTACATTTGAAAGCTTTCTTCTTTTCTTAAAAACGCTTTACTTGGCCTCTTGAGGCCCGTATCCCTTTAAAAGAACTTCTTTTCCTTTTTTGAACTGCATAGAATGGCAAAAAGTCAAATCTCTTTTTTATCAGGAACTTACTTTAACATAAAAACATCTTATTGTGCTGGCTAGGGAGGTCAACACCGCCCTTAAGTGAGATCATCACTCTTAATCTACGTTATTCCCGGGGTATACATACTTAACTTTTGGCCAAAACGCATCTTAGCAGAGCAACTCTAACCTCGATACTGTCCTCTGTGGGGCAACAACTCACACCAGGACAATCATATCCTGAGTCCAATCCCCCTCAAGGTTTTCTTACGCATCACACACTAGGGAACAACTCGCACCAAGATAATCATATCTTGAGTCCAGTTCCCGGGAACAGGTCACGCTATCTTTGCGTCCAGCTCCTAATATTACCTTATGGGGAAACAGCTTACGCCATCTTTGCGTCCAATTCCCAACCTCAAGGTCTGGCCACTTACCTAGCACTTTCATAGCCTTAAAATCGCATTACATTTCTCTTCTTTGGATGCTTACATTGCTGAAATCTTATTTTTAAACAAAACGACCATAACCTTTTAAAATATTTATAGTTCATTCGTTTTTGGCTTAAAAACTTCTTATAAACGGAATAAGTTTGCTAACTCGTAAATTGACTTCGTAAATAGCTTAAAAGCTTCTTATAAATGTAAAATGTTTACTAAATCGTAAAACGACTTATTTTCTAACTTAAATGCTTCGTATAAACATAATAAGGCTGCTAAATCATAAAACGACTCCATTTCTAACTTAAAAGTTTCGTATAAACGTAATAAGGTTACTAAATCGTAAAACGACTTTGTTTTCAACTTAGAAGCCTCATATAAACGTAACAAGTTTGCTAAATCGTAAAATGACTTCGTTTTCAATTTAAAAGCTTCATATAAATGTAATAAGATTGCTAAATCATAAAACGACTTCATTTTCAACTTAGAAGCTTCATATAAATGTATTAAGTCTGCTAAATCGTAAAACGACGTCGTTTTCAACTTAAAAACTTCTTATAAATGTAAAACGTTGCTAACTCATAAAATGACTTCACTTTTTAGCTTAAAAGCTTCTTTTAAACGTAATACGTTTGCCAAATCGTAGATCGAAACTTGTTTGAGACATAGCATGCTTAGTTAACATTTAATTCAAACTAAGTTCGAAATCGAAACCCATTTGAGACTTAAGTACTTAGTTAGTAATAAATGCAAGCTAGATTCGTTTGAAAATTCTCTTTTAACTCAAAGAGAGGAGCTTAAGCGAATTAAGACCTTCGATCGCTTCAAGCTCATTACTATTCAAAACTTAACTCGAAATACTTAGTTAGTATGTAACTCAAATTAGATTCATAATAAAAACTTCAGTTGTCATTCTATTGCTTGTTTCGGTTCCTTTTAAAACTCAAGATGGGTGCATAAATAAACGAAAGGCTTAAAACGTTCCCAAACTTGCTACTATTCAAAAACTTAAAGTGCTTGGCTCGTTTATAAGGCAATTTATGGTTACTTTTTATATTTTCAACACAAATGCTTCTAAAAGTCATTATGGACTTACTAGCTCTTTAATCGAAACTCAATAGAAATTTAAATAAGCAAATAACATGCAAATAAGCTAAGTTTCATAATTAACACCTTAAGGTGTTCTTTTCTGGGTCGTTTAAATTCTTTTAAACACGAGGAGGGGTCATACCCAAACCAATGCCTTAAAAACTTTTTCGAACTCACTTTTAGCTTACTTTTGAACTTCCTAAACCCATCGATTATTCAGTCAAGTCATAACTGAGCAGTTCAACGGTTTATGACCTTTTTAACACTTTAGACGTTCTAACACACGAATAAACAACAGAAAAACATAAAAGTATTTTCAAATGTGCAAAAAAAACTTTCTAAATGACCTTTTCTTTTTAAAGACGTCTAAAATTTTAAGAATCAATCACATAACATCACATAGCATATCGAGGAAACAGGGTTCACACATAGCACATTCAGACACTTCATATCACAACTCATTGAGACACACATGGCCTCGCAATCCATACGATTGCGGCAATTCATAACCCTATCTCCCTCCTCACATAGCACCGACTACAAGAACCTCAAACCACTTAATAGTTCTACCTCGAGTCATCCAACTTCCAACTCGGTTTAATAATATCATAAACAAACCAACAATTCGCTGATGCATCGTATAAAAGCATAGTATGCTCATCAATAATCTTAAACAGAATTTAGCATGCTTTATTAGTGCCTTAATCTGCCCGAGAAACATCCTTGACCTTCAACACAACCTAAACAATAATATGATAAATTGACAGTGCCATGATAACATTCTATTTGTTAAGCAATTCTCCAAATTGTCAGATTACTAACATTCAGCATCAATTGGTCATACAATTAATTCCAAAATCAGTACCATGTTAATAATTTCTCGATCTCAACTCTAAGTTTCGCCAAACTGATTTCATTCCTCGAAATTAACATGCACTATCTAATTCGATTAAATTCATTGAAAATGGTAGTAATTTAGGAGGAAAGGAACCCTCACCTTGAACCCAAGCTAGAGGCTCGATTCACGGTTGTGGGCTCGACTTTAAAGCCTCAAATAACTCCACTTCTCCGATCAGTTGCTTACCCACGCTCGAAAATGACCAAATCGCACCCAAATTCCAAAAACTCGAACCCTAAAACAAACACAAACTCACTTACTAATTGAGATTGAATTGGCTGTTTTAGGATGTGATTTCCACTCTAGTTTATAGGAAATTGAAGCAACTAAGAGTCGAAGTGCATGGCCATACCTGGGGTGTGCTTTCGAGCTTCAATTCAGTGCCCTAAACCTCCTGTAAACGTGGCAAGAAGCTCTGGAAATCGACCCAAATTCACACGAACTGATACTATCTTAGAGGGTGGTTGAATGGATGGGGTTTTGCAGTTGTGGGTGGCAAAAATCGGCTCCCAATTTGAGCTTTGCAGTCGCATTAATGGAGGAGGAGAGGAGGAGGAAGAGACAACCAGCATAGAGAGAGAGAGGAGAGAGAGAGTGTCTATTGGGGGAATCGCGCGTGAGGAAGAAGGAGAAGGGGTGTCTCGCGTAAATTACCAAAATGCCCCTCCCTCACTTTATTTTTGTGTCCCAAGCTGTTTCATATTCGATACGGCTAGTCTAATTCATAACCCGAATTCTAAACCCAGATCGATCATATATTCCTTCATCAACTATTCATTCCCAAATCTATCTAGTTTCGATTTAATAACATCGAACTACTTCTAAGATTCACAACCTGATCGTATTCGGGTTCCCACTTGAATTAGTACCTGCTAATAACCGTTAATGTACTTATTAAAAATCATTGAATGATTTTCAAAACTAATAACAATAATATTATTACTGGCGACAAAAATATTCTTTTTAATAAAATCACTGCTCACATAAGCACGTCAATAATTAATTAACTTGTATCGTTAAATAAAATAAATTTTTATAACGTAAGAAGGCGTTACAACAACTTGACAGCAAATAAGGTACGCGAGCCTTACACTGTCCCCCCTAAAAGAATTTCATCCACGAAATTGCTTACTTGGAGGAATGAATGGAGGCACTCCACCCGCATTTCTTTCACAATCCAAGTTACTTTATGCTTAGCTATTCATTCTGCCTTCGCAATAGCATCTCATCCTTGGATTTCTATTTGAACCCAATCATCAGGGAGCGTTCTCCGTTGTGGTATAACAACTCAATCTCTACAAGTATGTTCGGTATAGCAGATAATTTCTAAGGAAGAGGTTATGAAGTATTGCATATGCATCTCATGAGGTTTACTAACAAGTTCATTTGCAAATCAAGAATACGACAAAAGGGTGAGTAGTACTTGAATGACATGATGGGGGCATAAAGTTGGTTAACAAGAGAATACCTGATGTCATATCAGCAGGTCCCCCAGTCTCTTTTCCTTCTAGCTAAGCATCTGACTGTCAATTTGTGGTTTCTGGTTGTTCCTACTGTCCCCTGAGGGAGTACCAATGGTTAGACGATCTCGTTGAGCCGCTGGCTTGATTCTCGTTCCGGATCTCTGAGTGTAACCCCGGCTATTCCATGTAGCCTTTAGGCAATTTGCTACTTTGTGACCCATACCACCACATCCAAAACATAGGCTAGCATGGTGTCTGCATAGGCCAGGGTGTTATCGTCCACACTGATCACATGTTTTCCTTAGTTTCCCTTGGGCGGCTTGCTTTCTTTTACCCTGTTTCATCCCCTATTTAACGCTCTTGAAGTTTATGCTTCCCTGAGAATTGGATCCTCCGGGGCCAAATTTCTCCTTTACTTGACCCTTCCCTCCATCCTCAATCTCAGTTTCGCTTATGATGGGGGCTATTTTCATGGCCTTCTGATACATTTCTTAAAAACTGTCATAAGTATATCCTGCTATTATCTGTTTCACTTCCCCTCTTAATCCCTATTCGAAGTGGTCCATCCTCATTTCTTCGGTGGCCACCTGATTTGGTGCAAATCAGCTCAGCTCATTGAACTTCGCGCATAGTCCATTATGCTCACTCTTCTTACATTTTGAGGGTAATATTGAGCATCCATTAAGGCTTTCAGTTGGTTCTAGGTTAACACAGGTTCACTACCCTAGGTTTCACTGTCCCCCACAAGAATTCAGCTTCTTTTTCAAATTGATAAGTGACTAGGTGCACCTTGAACCTCTCAGGGCACTCCATGATCTCAAATACCATAGGGTCAGCCCCACCTTCAAACTTGGAGGCTTAAGCTTATTAAATTGACATATCATCTCCACAGCAGTTGGTTCTAGTATGAGTTCGCATCGAGGAGGCATCTGTCACACAATTACACAATGGATCATTTAGTTCTAATTTCAACTTTGGTAGACTTCCTTCTTTAATGAAATGATTCGCAAATGGCGAGAGTGTTATATATGGCTACTAGTTTAGTCTCAGCTTAACCTTCGCGTAATTATTTTACGCAAGGAAATGCATGTATGTGCTTGAACAAACTAGTGAATCCATAAAACTTGGTTGGCACCAACTGCATGTAATTCGTTCAACACTGATAATGTGACTTGGGAGTCACGGGAGATCTCACCATCCAAGTACTTCATAATTTAAGGAAAATAAACTAAAAGGGCTTAAAGCCAATCCTTGATATAACCAATATCAATATTGTCCTTTAGGTCTCTTTCTAACTGTAATAGCCCGACCCTAAATTATGTTTGTTTATTTAATTAAGCTACGTTATTAATTTTTTGCATTTATTTAGCTCATTTAATCATCCCAGTTAGGAGAGTTCATTTGGGGCTCCACTTTGCAATTCGAGTTTCATTTACCGAAAATAACTTTTCGGAGAAATTCATATTAGGCCTCGATAATTATGGGCTAAAATATTAAATTATTTTCCATGACATTACAAAAATTTAATTTCAAGCTACCAGGAAAAAAAAATTCACTCGCATAAAGTATATTTTTCGGGACTAAGCTCATTTAGGCCCAATTCCTGCCCAACAAGCTACTACTTCATTTTGCTTGGTTAAGTAATATTGTGTGTGTTGAATTTCCATTGGCTTAAGCTCCTTTTACAAGAGATAATCTCAGCCAAGTATTCTTTAAGGGTTTGTCATCCAAGTAATCAAACAAGACTCAAACACAAACCAAAAAAAAAAAAAAAAATCACAAGGCTTTCTTCTTCTTCTTGAAGGCTTTCTTCCTTTTCTTCTCCTCCAACCCACGGCTGCCCCCCACTACTCTGGCCAGCCACCTTCTACCGCTAGCCAGGTAGCCACCTTTTGCCGCTAGCTAGGCAGCCACCAACCACCAGTCCTGCCGCTCAACACCACAGCCACCACCCTCTTAACATCAACCACCTCTTCCATCTCTCCTTTAAGCTCAAAGCAAGGTAAAAACTCTAGCCTAATCTTGTTTAGTTTTGGATTTATGATGAATTTATTCATGGAACATGTTTTATTAATACAATTAAGTGCTAGTTTGATATTTTATCTTTTGTGGTTGAGAGTGGATTGAATAAGCTATGCGCAAAGATGAATCAACGCATGATCATGTAAGCTTTTTGTTCAAGGTTGATGAACTTTGAGGGTTGGTTTAATTTTGGTAATCTTTAGTATTATAAATGATTATGGTAATGTTGGTATGGTTTTGGATGATCAAAGAGTGATTTTAGTTGGAGTTATGTGAAGAAAAGCTTGCAAAAATGTGCTAATTGAGCTATATACAGATCCAAAATAGGGGTCATTTTGGGAGAAAAATGGTATTAATTGGCACATCTAAAATTCATGATTTTTGGTGGAGTAATATCTTGATGCGTTACCTTTCAATAGGCTCTATAATTACTCAATTGTGAGTTCTGTGGACAAAGTTATAGCCACTTGATGGAGGATTGTGCAGAATACATCGAAGCATAGAGCAGGTTTGAATAGTGGACTTTACAAAAAAATTGGTATTGATTGGCTCATTAAAAATTCATGATTTTTTGTAATGTGGATAGATCAATGCGTTAGCTTTCACATGCATTTTGAATCGCCTTAATCCGAGTTCTGTGGAAAAAGTTATGGTCGTTTTGCTACGACTGCGCAGATTGAATTGAAATTATGCACGTCTATATTCTATCCTAATTTTAGGGATTTTACTATGTGTATCGTGCTTTCTGCCCTAAATAAAAGTTTTAGCGGACATTAGGATCTTTCCATATTGGAGTTTTAGATCTTATTTGGAGGTCGGGAGTGAAAGATATGGAGTTTTCTAATGCAGACCATCAAACGGTAACATGAGTGAATGCAGAAATCGTGATATTTGGAAATATTTTCAGAAGTTTCTATATAATTATGGATATCGCAAGGAAATTACAAAGTGTAGTGAGTTTAACAAGTTCGATTATATATAAAAGCTTACTTGGGTTTGACAACCGAATTAAGTGAGCATGAAAATGAAATTTGAGAAGTGGGCACAGTAATGACTCAAATTAGTGTCTATTGGATCAAATGAGGTTATTTGAGCTTTTTTGAACCTCACAACACCCCTCATGGCATTGAATCTTCTATTATCCATTTTAGAGGCATTAGCCATTCTATTATCCATTTCAGAAGTATCACACATTCCATTATGCATTTCAGAAATATCAAAAACCCATATTTCATTTCTATCAATTTAAATCTTTTCATTATCACCTCAATCATTTTCATTTGGTCTATTTTGCTTCAATTTATTGTATTTCAAGTTTAATAACCCTAACTGATTCAGTTTTTTTTGATTTAACTTGTCTTATATTGCATTATTGGAATTATAGAAGTCTTTTTAATTAAATTAATTTCCATTAAAGTTACAAATTATGTCAGTGAACATGGTTTACTAACTATATTTACCTATAATTACATTTCTTTAGTAGAATCGGGTCCTAGTCTATTATTTTCTTTTGTGCCTATGTATTATCAAGTAAAATATCATTTTAAAGACTTCAGGTACGTCCATTGCCTGTATCATTAGAAATCAGAGTGTATCTATCAACGTTATCATGTTTTGGTAAGTACGTCAATAAATAAGTTTGCACAGTGATTTATCAGTTATCATCTATAGGGCATTCGTCCTTCAGTTACCCACGCGGCTTCAGACCAGGTCCCCGATCGGGTTAGCAGGTATACACCTATCCATAGATTGTAACAGTATCAAGGGATTCACTGTTAGATAATAATTAGCAATGCAGCTTTATATTCATCTCATTCCCTGTTTTGACGTTAAATGAATTACAAAGCGGGCCCAATTAGTGTTTTAATGATCATTTAACAATTCAGAAATGTGTGTACTGAGCTTCGACTCACAGTTCAAAATGTTTTTCATGTTTTGTTTTAGTCAAATGCTAAGAGAATCATCTTCATGCTAGGAAACCAGCGGTAGAGAATAAGTTGAACAAGGGAATTTTGATGGATCAACACTGATACATTGTATGCATATTTTTAGAGTTGTATAATGAAATCTTTGGTGGATGGAGATATAGATTACATGGTGAATTGTTTCTACTATGGTGTAAAAATCTTATGCTGATTAAAAGTTGATTATATATAGATTGATTAGGTGTTTATGTGTATGATTGAAGCTATGCTTAACTGTGCTATTCCAGGACACATACTTCAAGCCTTGTCCTTTGGGACGGCAGTAATACCCATGTCATTGGATTTATTAGATTACAATTGAGTGATTTATTAAGGAGAATATAAATAGTAAAATATGTTTAATTTGGGGGCGTTACAGATTTGTTGTCAGAGCCACCTTGAGATTTTCTTTATGGGATATGGAGTATGAAGTTAAGATATTGAAAAAGTTGGTTAGTGCGGAATGAAGATTATTATGATATCATTAGAGATTTGCGACACTGGTAATATCTGCTTATCTCACACATATTCTACTCGTATATTCTTCTTTGTTAGATGGATCCATATAAAATATATATAATTTGATCTTAAGCAGCAGATTTGACAGAGATTTTGAATGACAAGTTGAAGGTGCTTCAATGCATTTAGGTAAGTATGGTCATATGAACCACCCATCTGAATGGTATGACATCGTTTTAGCTGGAATTGTTTATTTTTGAGATGTAAACCCTTGTACTTCGGGCGTGTGACCCGTAGAGTTTTGATCGTGTTTAAGCATAAAAGCATGTGAGAGTTGAGATTGTTCATAATCATGCAAGTTTAGGTGGTGATGATGGATTTTGATTGTTTTAAGTGAGATTTTGTGATCTTTGGCATTGGTAATGAATATCAAGAAGTTTATGCTGATGCATATAAGTCAAAGATTGATTTTAGTGGGTGGTTATGTGAAGAAAAGATTGCAAATATGTGGTTATTGAGCTGTCAATAGACCTGAAACAGGGGCCACTTCGGGATTAAACTGGTACTGTTTAAAACATCCAAAATTCATGCTTTTTGCTGTAGTAATATTCTTATGAGTTATCTTTCAATAGGCTTTGGAATTACTCAATTTCGAGTTGTGTGGACAAAGTTATGACCAATTTACCCAAGACTATGCAGAATACATTGAAACTGGGAACTGAACTGGAACAGTAACTTTACGAAAAAACTGGTATTGATTGGGTCACTAAAAAATTGTGATTTTCAGTGTATGATAGGTCAATGAGTTATCTTTCAAATGCCTTTTGAATCGCCTTAATCCGAGTTCTGTGGAAAACGTTATGGTCGTTTTGCTACGATTGCGCAGATTGGACTGAAATTGTGCACGTTTGTGTTCTACCCTAATTTTAGGGATCTTGCTGTGGGAATCATACTTGGTGTCTTGAATAAATGTTTTAGTGGAGATTTTCAGCTTTTCATATTGGGGTTTTACATCTTATTTGGAGGTCAGGAGTAAAAGATATAGATTTTCTAATGCAGATCATCAAACAGTAACATGAGTGAATGCAGAAATCGAGACATTTGGAAATATTTTCAGAAGATTCTATATAATTATGTGTTGGGTTTTGTGGCCAAAATCTATGTACCGGCACTGTGGGACTGTGTTACACAAGACACGGGCGTGTCAAGACGAAGGACGATAAGTCGAAGAGGACAGAAAAACGGCACGAGGGTGTCGTGCCATGTGGCACGGCGGTCATGCCCCGTGTCTTTACACCGCCTCTTTCAGAAGGCGGCTAGGGTTCTGTTCGAAGGAAAACTTTATCTGGTGGTTAGGGTTACACGCTAAGGGGGGAAAACCCTACTGTTTAGACCCTATATAATGGGGGTCAAGCCTAGGATCTAAATCACTCCAGTACTCATACAAATATTGAGAGGTAGAAGT
>NCQV01070885.1:15243-32425 GCA_002740545.1 Lophocereus schottii
GGAAAGACATGGTGGTGCTCGCGGGGGCCTTGTGGGTTCTCTCTCTCTCTCAAGGGGTAAGTGTCGAATGATATGGCTTGAGAACCAGATCTGGTTTTTTTAATCGAGGCTAGCGATGGACTGGCGACGAAAATGTTTGAAATTTTTTAAATTCTGTTTGGCGATGGATTTTCCGTTGCCAGATGTTAAAAAAAATTAAATTCAATCTGGTGACGGAATGACTATTCCGTCACTAAATCCATTGCCTACTTTGATACATTTCAGATATAGAGTATCGCTATTTCCTTTGCTATTTGATACAGATTTGAATTCGTTGCTAATTTCATCATTATTCCGTGCTTGTTTAGTAGTGGTTTTCTACCTTGCTCGCGAATACAACCAAGGATAAGTGGATTATGGTGTTGAGGTATGTAAGAACTGAAAGCGCTAAATCACACTCTTTTTTTCTTTGATGGTAATGTGATATTTGTAGGGGCCAATGAGCATGATTGCCAAAATGTACCTTAAATCATTAAAAGCTATGAAAGGGCATGGTCCAAAGGGTGAGTTTTGAGAAATCAGAGGTAGCCTTTAGCAAGAATATTGACAGGGACTCTTAAGTGAGGTTGACATCAGTTTTAAGGGTCAAGGAAGTTGAGAAGCATGAAAAGTATCATGGCCTTCCCACAATCATTGGCAATCAAAGAAAAGCAGTTTTTGAACTTTGATGTAGAGAGTCTGGAAGAAACTATGAGGGAGAAAAGAAAAGCTCATCTCAACTTAAGAAAGAAATTATGCTCAAGGTTATTGCACAAGCTATACCCACAAATATTATAAGTATTTATAGAGTTTGGGATATCCTATTGGAGGAAGTAGACATGCATATGAATAAAATTAGGTGGAGCTCGAGTGATTAGAAGAGGATAATCAATTAGCATAGTTCAAAAAATATATGCTTGCCGATGAGTATGAGGCAAATAGGCTTTCGAGATTTGAAAACCTTGAATTTGGCCCTCCCCGCCAAAGAATGATTGCAAAAACCCCATAATCAAGACACATCATTGTTCAAGGTCTTGCAAGTCGAGTATTTTCCAAATTCAAATTTTCTTAAAACAAGGAAAGGGCACAACCCCTGGTAGTGAAGTATATGGGGTACAAAAGGCTTGCACCAAGAAGGGTTAGTATGGAGCATCATACAACTTCAAATCTTAGAATATGGGAAGATTCTTGGTTGCTTGCATGGATGGAGAAGGCCACACTAGAAAGCCACACCATCAAAACAAGACTATGATTGCGAAATGTCTGTCGGTAGCTGATCTTATAGTACAAGGAGAGAACTAGTGGGAAAAAGAGTAGGTGAGATCCCTTTTCTCTAGAGAAGATGCCAAAGGGATCCTAGATATTCTACTCACCTCAAGTTGATCAAGGGGCTCCCTATATTGGTGGCCCACAAAAGATGGTGATGTTTCAGTGAAATTTGCTTATTGCTTGGGAGATTGGGGTATTTAGAATGTTAAGTTTGGACTCATGGCCTTGAAAGGTGCAATTGGTGGTAGACAATATGTGGACTAAGCACAATACCAAAACTGAAGCTTTTCCGTAGGGCAGTGAGTAATAACTTCCTTCATGTGATGACTTAACTACTGAAGCACTATGTAGTGGAGGGTAACTATTGTGACATTTGCAAAGAGGATGTGAAGACTGCTTCCTATGCTATCTTCAAGTGCATCGATGTGATTTAGGTTTTGGGGAAGGTTCCTAATCGATATTTAAAGAAGGAAGCAATACGGAAACACTAAGAGACAAGTTGAGTTGGGTCATGGACAAAGCTACTGCAGAGGACAAAATGCAATCTATTTGGAGTAGCATGGGCTAAATAGGTCATGAGGAATGGCCAGGTGCAGAGCAACTCAACCTAATACTGTATGTGAATGGCTACCTTAAGTTGACTAAAGACTGCAAAACCTATAAGGAGTGCTTATGATTCCCTAAATCATAAAAGTGAAGAGCCTTTTGATAAATGGTGTTCACCAACTGGGGGATGGTTTAAAATATACATAGGTATAATGGTGATCAATGGGGTGGGAGTTGGTTATGGGGTGATTTTTAGGGACCCTAAGGGAAAGGTCTTAGCAGCATAGTTAGGAGAACCACTTAAGCATGGCCTCCAAATATAGGTGAATGTGCAATGGTTGTCTTCAGGCTAGAAGTGATTAGGGAAATTTAGAGGTTTGATAATGAAGAAGATATTTACTAAAAACGACGCCTTGAGCTCACTATGAAGCTACGATGCAGGAGGGATGAGATTTCGGTTGTCACGCCCTGAACCGGGGTATAACACACGCCGCATACCTGCAGTACCAAGGGTCCCACAAGTATACAAGACTCAAATATCAAATAAAGCTGTAACAATCAAACATTAGTATTATTTGATTTATTTCCCAAATAGATAATGATGTTGCAATTCAAGCTAACTGTAAATAAAATAGGACTACGAATCAATGGGCTAAAAAACAAGGACAGACCACTTGAATTGCCTAACATAACAACTTATAAGACGAGGACAAATCTCAAAGGAGCCCTTAACTCAAAGGAGCTTCTACAACCATAACTAAAGATGCTCGGATTTTGCTAACCTGGCTCTAATACCACTAATTCTGTCATGCTTCGAACCGAGGCATAACAGACACCGCATACCTGCAGTACCGAGGTTCCCACAAGTATGCAAGGCTCAAATATCGAACAAAGTTGTAACTACCAAAGATTAATAATATTTGATTTATTTCCCAAATAGAGAATGATGTTGGAATTCAAGCTAACCGTAAATAAATAGGACTACGAATCAGTGGGAATTCAAATGTCTTACATTTTTTTTATAAGAAAGGTAAGCAGTAAATCTAGGCAGTCCTTTTCTCAAGGGTTCTCTCTAAATTATCCTCATAGAGGATGGAAAGAAGGTCCCTGTATGAGACCACATTCCAAACAACTGTGAAATGTAATGAGTGACCAAACTTTGCCAGCTAATTAGCTGCACATTTACCCTCTCTAAAACTATGATGAATAATAACCTTGTTACATAATTTAATGTAAGCTAATATATCTGGCACAAGTATTTGAATTTCCCATGGGGGTTGAATCCGTCCTTGAACTGGTTGGATGAGAATTTTGTTATCTCCTTCAATTTGAATATGAGTGAAACCTGCTTGGATTGCTTCTTTAATACCATCACACATTAGTGTTGCTTCTGCTACTAAGATTGATGATCTTCCCAAATTGAATGCTGAAGCTTGGATGAACTTGCCTTTCCAGTCACGAATGATGAATCCTCCTGCTGCACCTTGTGATGATTTGGATCCATCAAAATTGATTTTGATGAACCTCCTTGTGGCTTCTTCCAGGCTACCCAATATGTCTTCTTCCGGATGGTGGTTGAGATAATTGGGTTTGGTAGTTGAATTAAATGTGTGAGGTTGTGTCTAATGCGCCATTCAGCAGTAGCTTTTTTGACTCTGATTAATGTTATTCTTGGGTTGGCATTTCATTACGAAACACCATATTGTTCCTTGTTTTTCATATACTCCATAGTAGGGCAACTAATCTATCCATTTTAACTACAGGACCGACAACTCTGGCATCATTAAGCATTTGTAGTATACCAATTTGTGGATCGAAATGGGATGTCATGTTAAGCCAATTGTGAGAAAGTGCTAATCTCCAACAATCCTGTGAAACAGCACATCCCAAAAACAAATGAGTTGTACCTTCAGTCCTTGTGTGACAAAAAGGGCAACGAGAATCAATGGGCATGCCTCTTTGAGCCAAGGTTCTTTCGTGGGCAGCGATGCATGACACATTTGCTAAAGAAAAATTTTTAACTTTGGCATAACATCTAAATTCCAAATCCATTTATACTCCCATACAGGTGGGTTGACGAGGTCTAGCCCATGTGTGGCCCAAGTCCCTGACTTAGTGAAAAACTAACCATTTCTAGAGAGTCCCCAATACACAGAGTCAGGAATGGAATTGACAAGGATAGGGGTTGTAAGAATCCACTGTAAGTGGACAAAGTCAACTAATAAATTAAGCTGTGCCGTGTCCCATTCCTTGGTTGCTGTTATAAACTGTGAGACCTTAAGAGATGTGTCAATGAGCGAGAGGTGCATGATGTTGAGCAGATTGGCTAAGCTGTCGTTTGCACACCAGTTATCGAGCCAGAAGTTAATATTAACTCTATTACCCACTTTCCACCTTACTCCTTTCCTAAATTATTGTGTATTATTAAGGATACATTTCCAACCCCAGGAATCATATTTTTTGGCTTTGAGAGCGAAGAAGTTAGCATCAATCTGGTATTTCGCCTGCATTTGTTCCACCAACAAACCATGATCATGGAACAATTTTCAGGTTAATTTATTTAGAAAAGCACTATTAACTGCTTCCATTTTTCTGAATCCAAGACCTCCAACTTTCTTGGGTTAACAGATTTTGTCCCAGGAAACCATATGTATCTCCTTATTTTAATGAGATTTTTTCCAAAAAAAACTCTACTTATATTATCTATCCGACGGCTAGTTTCCTTAGGCAATTAAAAGCATTGCATTGTATGTGCAGGCACTGATTCAATATGAGATTGAATTAGTGCCACCCTACCGGCCTTAGAGACATGTCTGGTCTTCCAAGTTTGCAATTTTGCAGCAGTTCTATTTACTAAGTCAGAAAAAGTTTCTATTTTTGGACGACCCTTAAAAACTGGACACCAAGGTACTTGCCAAGATTAACTTGATGCGTAATGTTAAAAATAGACGACACAATTTACTTGTCATGAAAAGTGACATCACTGGAGAATGTTAATGATGATTTATGGAAGTTTATGAGCTGGCCCGAGTTTCGACAGAAATTAATCAGAACTAAACTTAACTCATGGCAGGATTCAAGATTAGTTCTGCAAAAAAGTAGACTATCATCAGCAAAAAGCAAGCATGGGATCTTAGCAGCTCGCGGTGAAACCTTGAACCCAATCCCGCATTTTTTCCGACCAAGCGCCTTACGGAGGGCTCTGGTTAGGACTTCCATGCATAAGATGAAGAGATAAGGGGATAGGGGTCCCCTTGACGAATACCACTGGTAAGGGTAAAGAATCTGCATATATTGTCATTGACAATGACCGAGTATGAAACAGTAGAAATGCATGCCTTAATTAGGATTACCCACTTGGAATAGAATCCCAAAATGCGTAAAGTATTAAATAAAAAATCCCATTCAACTCTATCATAGGCCTTTTCCATATCAAGCTTGAGTGCTACCCAAGCTTTTTTCCCTTTCATATTTTTGAATTTTTTCATGATTTCATGTGCAAGTAGAATGTTGTCATGGATGGAACATTTAGGCACAAAGGCACTTTGATTCGGGTCAATTATCTTTTCTAGAATCGGGCGCATCCGATTAGCAAGAATTTTTGAAATAAGTTTATAAATGGTATTGCACAGGCTAATAGGTCGGAACTGGGCAGTAGTTGCTGGTTGACTCACTTTCGGAATTAGTGCAATAAGCGTATGATTAATCTGTTTAAGTAATTTGCCGTCTTCAAAAAGGATCTTACGGCCTGACAGATATCATCTTTAATAATATGCCAGTAGTCTTAAAAAAAAGCCGCTCCGAAGCCGTCAGGCCCTAGAGCTTTAAACTTGTCCATTTGGAAAAGGGCTTCCTTTATTTTTGTTTCATGAATGGGTTGTAATACACTTTGATTATCTTCGGCAGTGACTAAATTAAGCATTTCCATATCAATATTAGAGGTACCTGCCTGGGCTGATTTAAACCTACCAGTAAAGTCAGTGATAAACATTTTTTCAATAGGTGCAGAGTCATCAACCCAAACTCCTGAATTATCCTTAACTTTTGTAATCTTGCTTCGTGTATTTCTTGCCTTCATAGACTGATGGAAATATCGGGAGTTTCTATCGCCGTTTACCAGCCAATCTTTTCTTGCAAACTTCCTCCAATATTTTTGGTTAAAGAGGTGCATCTTTTCCCGTTGCATTAT
Source organism: Lophocereus schottii (assembly GCA_002740545.1). Taxonomy (NCBI): domain Eukaryota; kingdom Viridiplantae; phylum Streptophyta; class Magnoliopsida; order Caryophyllales; family Cactaceae; genus Lophocereus; species Lophocereus schottii. Next base: position 21,266 of record NCQV01070885.1, read on the forward strand.
AAGTTTGTAGGGCCAGTTATTTAATCGAGCACTATATGGCTCATGGACTAACTTGGCTTCAACATGTAGAAACTGTTCCGTATTCCTTTCTAACTTATGCTTAAAATTTCCAAAAGCATGCTTACTCCACGATTTAAGGTCCAATTTGGTTTTTTTCAGTTTCTGTACTAACTGATACATAGAAGTGCCTTGCACTCTCGTTCTCTAATTTTGTTTAACAATACTGTGCATTTCCTGAAAGTGAACCCAGGAGTGTTGGTATTGAAATTCGTGCCCCTTCGAGGCGGATGCGATGGCTTCGTATTGAGTAGCACAAAAGCATGATCGGACCATGTAAAGGGGCCATTATTGACTACATAGGAGGGAAATAGCTGCGCACAGTCCTCCCTGAGCAGAACTCTATCAAGTTTTTCATAAATGAGTTGCCCGCGCACGATTTTTTTCCAAGTGAACATCCGCCCTTGGACATTAGCATCAATGCTTCGAGTGTAATTCAAAAAATCATTAAAGCATCGTGTTCGAGAATTAATTAAAGGAGCACCACCAATCTTATCAGAAGAACACAACATTTCATTAAAATCCCCTATTAGACACCAAGGTAAGGTAATGGAGTTGTTGAGCTGATTAAGATGGTGCTAGAAAACGTTTTTATTTCTTTCCTGCGCAGGAGCATAAACAGCTGTCAAAAGAAATTGTTTACTATTGTCTATTTCGATAACATGACAATGGATTGCCCTATTGTCTTTTGCTATAACATTAAGATCGACATTAATGGAATTCCGCAGACACCAAATTCCCCCAACATGATTGACCGTTGGTATTGTATCGTATTATGAAAATCTCAAATTCCTTCTAATTAATTCCGTATTCTATTCGTTAAACATAGTTTCAAGTAGAAACGAAATGTCTGGCTTAATAGTACGATTAATAAATGCTATTTCCTGTCTCAATTGGTATTTTTTTGCACCCTGAACATTCCAACAAATGACTTTCATGAAAAACGAGGATGAATAAAGTTGTTCCAGTGCAGAGAGCGTTCATACGGTATCATTTGATCCATAGGATCTGTCGGTAAGATGGCCTTGGAAAGTAAGCGATAAAGCTTAATTCCACTCACCAGTAAAAATGTCGGGAAATAATAATTTCACACATCAAAAGGTCAGAGGTAACAATTACCCCATTCATCCCTGTAAAAATACAAGAAGCGAGAATACAAGAAAACTGTGCAGTGGAAAAAATAAGAGTTCTTCTTTGGCCACGTCGCAATTGGTATCTGTTAGCACCTTGTACATTCTAATAAATGACTTTCATAAAAAACGATTTTCAAGAAAACCGTGCCAGTTCCTAAGTCGTTCCTCTTGTCACATTTGATCCATAGGATGAGTCAGTGAAATGGCCTTGGCAAAGAAGCGATAACACTTAATTCCACTCACCAGTAGAATTTTCAGAAAAAACATAGACAATACATACAATAAAAGTTCAGAGGTAACAATTAGCGCATACGTCATTCGTAAGATATAAAAAAATAGAAGACAAGAATATTGTCCATATACGTGAATCCAAAAGATAATATTTCCCATATGGCCCCAGAAGATGGCATTGGTGAAAGCGATGAGGACTGCAATCCAGCATACATGAACTGGATATGGGAGCGCAGGCAAGAGACAGAGAGAAGACCATGGAAACTCATAACCAGTGTCAACAGAAAATGTAAAGCACAAGTACACAACATTGAAAAGGAAGATAATCACCAGGCAGAACCACTCCATTTCAAACGTTGGAGCTAGCCAATGAAAAAGCCAATTAGGAGCCTCATTAACAACAGATTCATGTTGCTATCATCCTGGACTTGTCTTCAAAATGGCCAAGTTGAGGTACAGTCAAGTCGCCAAGGAGGCCCCCTCATGGCATCATAGAAGTTAATCTCGGGGACACGGCCATGAAACCAAAACAGAAAAGGGGATGAGTAGCGGACAAAGGAATTGGCACACCAAGAGGGGCCCATCCGTGGCTGGTGTTGCCGCCTACCAAAGAAGGGGTGGCGAGCATCCAGCATGGGTCGACTGGCTAAAAACCATTTCAAATCCACCATGTCAGAATAAGCTCTTGCCATTAAAAATGTGATAGCACACATACAAATCCATGCCAACTGATGAAAGCAGAGACAGAGAGAAAACCATAGAAGCCCACAACCTGGGTCAACACAAATTGCGAAGCACAAGCATACAGCATCCAAGAAAAGGAAAAGAACTATACAAAACCAATCCTTGTCAGACAAAAAGGCCTGCAGCTAGCGCAAAAACCACTTCGAAGAGATTAGATTATCTGAATTTAGATCAAAGCAGCACACAGACCACATACGTTAATAACGATAAGCACAAGGGCCACCAGTCCATTACAAAAATAGCTATTATGATTTCAAAAATGGGCATTCCTACTAGAGGACATTGAATATTCTTGTTAGCGCTATGTAAACTATCCCAGCGCCAGTTGAAACGTGAACATAACATCCAGCAGGTGAAATAAATACACATAAATACACCTCCAACTGCAAAAGAAACGAAATCCATCTTGAAAAAGCATTGCATCTTCACACGACAGCCAGCAACCAGAGACCTATTAGTCTCATTACCATGGTAAAGCTGGGCAAAAGGAAAAAGCTGGTAAAGCAGTTAAAATTAAATTCATGGCGAAGTATACTTTTTGTAATATCCCATGATGCATCCCATCTCATGTTCTTATCAACCAAGCAACATAGCTCAAACATCTTCAAGACATTCAACCAACCCACAAACTAAACACAGTAAAATCGAACTAGGAACAGTGCATATGTAATCTAAAAATGGAGAGATTTATGGACTAACATCATAGAAATCATGATGAAGAAGGCGGCTGAGCCAGGAGCACACCGCAGGGGCAACAAGGAAACTTTCCTAAGGCCATTTACTATGGTATTCGGTGAAGACAAAGTCGAAGAGGACGGTTCGTGCATAATCACATAGATCAGGAAAGAAACCAGAAATAATTAGGCAAATTGAACAAAATCCATAGAAAAGAGTTTGACAAAATGAAAGTTCCAGTGATAGGGTCGGATTTAGCTAGATAAATAAGAGAATTAAGTACAGGGGTTTGGGGCTCAAGGGAGTGAATTACCTGGAGATTGCTTGAACAGAATAGAGGAAGGTAGAATACCTTAAGGCTGTTGCTAGTCATGATACCCTCCTTCTCGGACATTAAGGTTGAAGCTTCAACTCTAAAGTAATTTGGCAGTGTCGACTTTTGTTTCTTCAATTGCTGCACGACAGGACAAAAACACCAGCATGTATTCTAGAAAGCAAATATCTTGTTTCAGTATGTAGATCTAAGAACATCATCGAGAGAGTCAAGGATAGTCTGAATTGAGTGCTCGAAGCCCATAATTTCGGATCTGCCAAGGCAGATCTTCGATTTTGGCCTGTCAGAGAGCAACCTAGAATAAGAAAGAAGGGCAGGGGGATGGAGCATTCATCAGAAGGAAATACCGCAGGATGCTGAGAGGAGAACAAACCAACACAAAAAAGAGGCAAGGATCGAAGGAAGGGATCTAGAGGCTTAGCTTCAAGTAAGTTCATGGAGGAGGATGGCACCGCAAGGTCATTCAAATGTCTTACATGCCCAAAGGAAAAGTAACTCAAAAATGTCTAATCTTATAGTGCGTAAATAATTTAATACTGCTCCATGACTAACAAACCAAGTCTCCAAGATCCATAATAGCCAAAACAACAACTGATCTCCACTTCCTGACTCAAACACTAACAGAAGTAAGACCTTAAAAAAAAAAAAAGGAATATGAAGGGATGAGGTCCAAAGCCTTGCGACTAGCATAACATTGCTTTAGCTGGGTTAGGCATGCAAATAAACCATAGGCTGGGTCATTTGTAATAATAACAATATGTAAATAAAATAATCAAGACGGGGTTTTGAAATATGTACATTATAGAGACTCATTTAGAATCCACAACTGTACGACAAAACAAATCATCTAAATAAATCCGTTCAAATAACACTTTTGGGGCTAAGGCCAGTATTTGCCTAGTGGCAAGGGCAATAGAGGCTCATAGAGTCAACTTATCATAATCAATCTCAAAACATAAAGGGCCCCAACCAATCACAGGCATATATTAGAATAATAAAACCGAACAGCACTTATGCTACAAGTTGACTGACTGGTCCAGTGCATACCTCCACTGGATAAGGCAGAAGATATAACCCAAAATCAAAGCCGATATCTCAAAGTCATAAAAAATGATACCCAATCTATAGCGATAAATAGCAATTTTGCATTACAATATTTTGCAATAGTTAATCAACCAATGCAAGTGATTTATCACAAGATATAAAACAAATACCTCAAACAATAAATCAAAATAGTTAATCAACTTAGTAAAATTTATACTATTTAAGAGGGATTATTTTGCAAATATAACAGTCATACACAATAAAATCATACTCGTTTGGCATAAGGCGAAATGTGATAAATGTCATAGCAAAATAAGCAACCAGATAGACTGTTTTCCAAGTAAAAATCAAGACATAGCAAAATTGCAACTTTTAGCATATTCCGAAAAATAATTCAATACGAACAGTAGCATGCCAACCCGATTAACAAAACTAGCTTACGAAGAGAGTTAACAAATATAATTTTGGGCACGAAGTACTGGAAGTGTATTATGCAGCTTACCTGAAGCTGCTAATCCAAAGAGCTCAAATATCCCCTATTTCCGGCTCGAGGGCTAGTTATTAACAACATAGATTCATAGTGTGAATAGTTTGGTAAGAAATATTATTTGTATCGAAACCTAGCTAAAATTAACAACAAAATACTGGGACTGGAACTACGTTTTGATGTAGGCATCCATCGTAGAAAGTTACAGGGGTAATCCCGAAACAAAACTTGCTAACGTTAAAGTGTATTCAATAAAAATTCATTCATTGGAATTTGTTTGTTCACTTGGAAACAAGAGTCAATTTTTCTAATCACGATGAGAAAATAGGTCTAGTTGAAGGAGATATGGAAATTAGACTTTGAAATCATGATTTGGATATAATTAAATAATCTATATCCGACCAAAAATGCAACATAAGAATCCCAATTTATCTATACCAGGACTCCATGCGTGATTAACAAAATTACAAATATTGATTAAAATATACTAGAAGATGGTGTAATAAAATATAGTAGCCAGAAGCAAGAAAGAATCTTCGATAAGGCACAGTAATAGCAAAACTAGTCGAAATAAACAACCTGAGCATGACGTATGAATATGATAAGAATTGTGGTATGAGAAATGGGTAGAAATCAAATTAAGAGATGCATAACGGTAATCAAAAGTTATATGATAATTCTATAGTAATCAATAATAGACATAAACTAATAAACTAAATGATGAATTTTCCCTTCCGCTCTCTCTCCTCTCTTTCCTTTGGAATGAGAGTTGTAGATACTAAGTTGTTTTCTGAGGAGGTGAAATAAAATAAATAGTGAGGACTAGAGTTAGGGTTACATAGCTTATAAGCTGTCAAAAGAGGTCTCCTAAATAGATGAGAATTAGTAAAAGTTAAAAAAAGTCTTTTTTTGGGCCATTACATCCTTCCCTCCTTAAAAAAATTTTGTCGTCAAAACTTACGGAATGGTCAAACAAAAAGGGATATTTATTCGCCATGTTTTCTTCCAATTCCCAAGTTGCTTCCCTTTCTATATGGTTGGTCCACTGCACCTTAACATATGGAATCATACATCTCCTCAAGACCTAGAGGTTCCAGTCAACAATCCGCAGAGGTTGTTCTACATATGACATATCTTTCTGGACTGCTATCTGAGCTACTTCTAGAACGTGGCATAGATCATAAACATACTTTCTCAACATAGAGACATCGAACACATCATGCACATTGGTTAGTGACGGTGGAAGTGCCAATCGATATTCCGCGATGCCATCGCTCTCCAAAATCTCAAAATGTCCAACAAATCATGGGCTAAGCTTTCCATGCATGCCAAATCGCATAACTCCCTCTACTATTTGAGAAACATATGGTTGCCCACATTAAACTCTAGCTCTCGTCTTCTATTATCTACATAGCTCTTTTGCCGACCTAGGGCTCTACGCAGACTTTTCCGAAGCATTGCAACAAAATGCACATCCCAATCAGACACGATGGAAGTAGGAACCCTATGTAGTCTCACAATCTCCCTGATATATAGTTTTGCTAACTGCTCTAACATTAGATTAGTTTTAATAGGTAAAAAGTGGGCAGACTTAGTTAACCGATCCACTATAACCCAAATAGTATAGGGTAATGTAGACACAAAGTCTATGATTATATGTTCCCACTTCCATTCAGGTATAGGGAGAGGTTATAGTAAGCCACCATACCTTTGGTGCTCTGTCTTCACTTGTTGGCATGTTAGACATTGGGCTACAAATTGAGCTATTTTTCGGCTCATATTATTCCACCAAAAGGTACCCTTTAGATCTTTGTACATCTTAGTACGCCCTGGATGAACTGTGTAATGTGTATTATGAGCTTCCTTCAAGATTTTCCTCTTTAGTTCTTCATCATTTGGGACACAAACTCTATTCTCGAACCTCAGTGAGCCATCTTCGTGAATCGTGAACTTAGTCCCAGTCCTTGCTTCAATAGTTGCTCTAATCTTTTGAAGATTTGAATCCTTCCCTTGGGCAGCTTTGATCTCATCAATCAAAGTAGGTAGAACTCGCAAGTTCACTAATTGTAAGATAGCACTAGGCAAGTGGACCTTGATATTCATCTTTTGCAGGTCCTCTAATATATGCCTTTGAGAGGTAATCAAATATGCTACATTATGAGACTTCCTACTTAAGGCATCTTCAACCACGTTAGCCTTCCCCAGTGTTAAATCATAGTCCTTCAGTAACTCAAGCCACCTACACTGCCTTATGTTCAACCCTTTTTGTGTAAACAAATGCTTCAAACTTTTGCGATCCGTACACACCTCACATCTGTCTCTATAAAAAATAGTGCCTCCAAATCTTCAAAGCAAAAACAACAGCTACTATCTCTAAGTCATGAGTGAGGTAATTCACCTCATATGGCTTCAACTATCGGGATGCATAAGCAATCACTTTATCCCTTTGCATGAGCACACACCCTAAACCCTTTTTGGAAGCGACATTGTAGATTGTAAATCCTTCTCCATTAGTTGGTACTGTAAGTATAGGTGTAGAAGTCAATCATTTTTTCAACTCCTGAAAACTTCTTTCACATTCTTTTGACCACTCAAACCGAACTCCCTTTCGAGTCAGGCAGGTAAAGGGTGCAGCTAGAAGGGAAAACCCCTCCATGAATCGCCTATAGTAGCCAGTTAAGCCCAAGAAACTTTGAATCTTGGAGACACTATTTGGCTTGCTCCAATTCACAATTGCCTCTACTTTTTTAGGATCAACAGAAATGGCATCCTTATTCACCCCAAGAAAGAAACACTATCTAACTAGAACTCACACTATCTTGAGCTTACCAAAGAGATGTTCTTGCCTTAAGGTTTCTAAGACAAGCCTTAAGTGTTGCTTATGTTCCTCATGACTCTTAGAATAGACCAAAATGTCATCAATAAAAACTACAACAAATTTATCCAGGTAGGGCCAGAAAACCCGATTTATGAGATCCATAAATGCAGCAGGGGCATTGGTTAATCCAAAAGGCATTAGTAAGAACTCATAATGGCCATATCTTGTCTGAAAATCCATTTTAGATATGTCTTCTACCTTGATCTTCAATTAGTGGTACCCAAACTGTAGATCAATCTTGGAAAGTACTTGAGCACCCCAAAGTTAATTAAACAAATCATTAATTCATGGTAAATGATATTTATTTTTTATGGTTACCTTCTGAAGTTCTCGATAGTCTATACAGAGTCACAAAGAACCATATTTCTTCTTCACAAAGAGTACTGGTGCACCACAATGAGATATGCTATGCCTAATCAGACCCTCGTCAAGTAGTTCTTGTAGCTATTCCTTGAGCTCTTTTAACTCAACATGCGCCATTCTATAAGGGGCCTTAGAAATGGGTGTCATTCCATGAATCAAATCAATAGAGAAGTCCACCTCTCTATTGGGCATTAACCAAGGGAGATCCTCAGGGAACACATCTTGGTCCTCTCTAACAATTGGTATATCCTCTATCTTTTGATCTCGATTTTGAGTATCAGTGATCGAAGCTAGAAATGCTTGGTGCTCTTTCTAGATTAACTTGGTGGCTTGTAAGGTAGAAATAATGTTAGGCGACACATAAGCTCCCTTCCCAATAAAACTAAATTCAGGTTGACTAGGTATTCGAAAGTCGACAAGTTTCTTCTAACAATATAGGGTGGAATTATGTGCGGACAACCAATCCATCCCTAATATCACATCAAAGTCTCAAATATATATAACAATTAGATCCGCTAAGAGCTCCCTACCCTCAATTGTTACAGGACAGTTCCTGCACTGTCTATCCACAATGATCTCACTACTAGTTTGAGTGCTGACGCACAACTTTTCCTCCAACAAAACATGGGGGAAGTTGTATTTTATGCGAAGGTTGATGATATGAAAGAATAAGAAGCACCAGGATCAAAAAGAACATGAGCAACTGCTGAATTAATTGCAAGAATACCTGAGACAACATTGTTAGAGGCTTTTAAATCCTCCTAAGCCAAAGGAAAAACTCTTCCTGTTGAGTGAGGTCTTCCTTCCCTCTGAGTGCTACTAGAGCCTGCACTGTTTGAGTTTGATTCAAAATGGTGTGTGATGGAACAAAATGAGGTCCCTGGGACTTTTGCACCGATCGGGGCTCGTTATCATTCTGGGGACACTTAACAACCTTGTGATCAGTTTGACCGCGTCTGAAGCAACCACCACTTAACCATCTATAATCACTGGTTAGGTGGGATCCTCTACAGTGACCATGCAGTGGATTACCTTGTCTATTATTCCACATCTGGGAACCTTGGTTTGAGTATCCACCACGAAAGTGTGGGGAATGACCAACTCATTGCGACAACTTCCCTCGGGAGCCAGTAGACCTACTCACTTGATGTGAGAACCCATCACGAGGGGACTTCCTAGAAGCCTGGGGCTTCGAAAATTCACCCTTTCTATGATTATCTAATGCATCAAAATCTTTACCCTTCTTCTTATGATCACCAAATTTGCGATCCTCTGTCTCCTTCAGAATAAAATAGACATTCTTAGCTCTATCAATAAGATCTGCAAAACTTTCAGGCGGAACACAAGCATGTAGCCTTCAAACATTGTCATTCAATCCCTCCTCAAATATTCTCATTTTGCTTTGCTATCAGCAACAAGCATTGGTGCAAACCTAGAGCATCAATCAAATTTTGCTTCATATTCATCGACTATTTTATTACATTACCTTAGCCCAATGAATTGTTTCTCCATCTCCTTCCTTCGGCTACTAGGAAATTATTTGGCATAAAACTCCTCATGAAACTTAGCCCAATTAAAGGGTTCTTCATCTTTTTCATGACTACGCTATACTGATTTCCATCAATGTCGGGCACTATCTTGCAACAAGTAAACAGCATAGTCAACCTTTCCTTTTCCGAACATTGTGAACCCTAGAAGCCCTTCTCCATCTCATCGATCCAGTTTTCTGCCTCTATTGGGTTTGTAGCCCCAACAAAAGGCTTAGGAGCTATCTTTAACAAATCCACCAACCGTTTGATTGAAGAAGATGAAGAACTATCCATGCATAGGGTACTCAGTGGTTGTGGTTGTTGTTGCTGCTGTTGACTGATAAAAGCTGAGAAGTCTTGCATAAACTTGAGCATCACCTCTTGGGGATTGAGTAATGTTGTATCATTTTAAGGTGTCTCCTCTTGAGTCACCATGGCCTTATGCTTACGAGAATTCTTTTTCTTAGAAGGCATTCTGAAATAAGACAAGAATGATTAAGAGGAAACGCTGAAAACCACAAGAAGCTTTGGAAGGCTAATCGAAGTCATATGAATCAACACATATAGACCTTACTAACTTTCAAACAAGGACAAACCACTTGGATTCCATAACATAACAACTTATAAACGGAAGAAAAATCTCAAAGGAACCTATAACTCAAATTTGGACATAATTAAATAATCCATATCCCACCAAAAATGCAACATATGAATCTCAATTTATGTATACCAGGACTTCATGCGTAAGTTAACAAAATCACAAATATTGATTAAAATATAGTAGAAGATGGTGTAATAAAGTATAGTAGCTAGAAGCAAGAAAGAATCTTTGATAAAGCACAGTAATAGGAAAACTAGTCGAAATAAACAACCTGAGCATGACTTACGAGTATGACAAGAATTGTGGTTTGAGAATTGGGTAGAAATTAAATTAAGATATGCAGATGACGGTAATCAAAATTTATATGATAATTCCCTAGTAATCAATAATAGACATACACTAATAAACTAAATGATGAGACGGAAATTCGAGTACTGGCTTTAGGGTTCTTTAGAGATGAATTTTTCCTTCCACTCTCTCTCCTCTCTTTCCCTTGGACTGAGAGTTGTAGGCACTAAATTGTTTTCAGAGAAGGCGAAATGAAATAAATAGGGAGGACTAAAGTTAAGATTACATAACCTATAAGCCGTCAAAAAAAATCCCCTAAATGGATGAGAATTAGTAAAAGTTAAAAGAACTTTTTTTGGGGAAAAAAAAAAACCGGACATTACATCGGCAGTGGGTACGCTGTATGAAGGAAATAGGGTCATAGCGGCTTTTTCTGATTTAAATGTCATAAAACGCGGACAACAGGCACAAGGCAAGGACATGGTTGCTCATTTGTTGGCTACGCTGTACCTGGAGAAACCGCGGAGCATAAAAATGCCATAGCGAACCTTGACTTTCTGGAATGAAGTATCCCCGTTTTTTGGCGTAAAAAAATCTCTCCATGCTAGTATGAGTCAAAAAATTAAAGGTTTTTTTTAGGTTGATAACAACATTATAAATTTTGATTAACAATTTAAAAAATGGGCAAGCGTTCATATGTAAGGAGTGACCAGGAGTTTTGGGTAAGAACCTTCTACGAAAAAAGAGTTGGTTAGAGATGTTTTAACTATTTTAACTAAGTCAAATAGTTAAATAG